>JAVQJD010035088.1:0-50017 GCA_036023655.1 Nannoperca australis
CTGTCTGTCTGTCTCTCTGCCTGTCTGTCTGTCTGTCTGCCTGTCTCACTGCCTGTCTGTCTGTCTGTCTGCCTGTCTCACTGCCTGTCTGTCTGTTTGTCTGTCTTCCTGCCTGTCTGTCTGTCTGCCTGTCTCACTGCCTGTCTGTCTATCTGTCTGCCTGTCTCACTGCCTGTCTGTCTGTCTGTCTGTCTTCCTGCCTGTCTGCCTGTCTCACTGCCTGCCTGTCTGTCTGTCTGTCTGTCTCTCTGCCTGTCTGTCTGTCTGTCTGCCTGTCTCACTGCCTGTCTGTCTGCCTGTCTGCCTGTCTCACTGCCTGTCTGGACACCTAAAATAGAGCGCTGGCAAAGAAATAACAATGTGGCTTCACTTGCTCTAATGCCAGATGATCAATAGTAATTATCTACCTGTGGACCTGGCCAGTGGAGCTGCTCGGGCCCCTGGGGGCTTCACTATAGACAGCTCACACTCCAGTCCCAGGTGACTCCATAGGACAGACCTTTTAATTGCTTTGTTCACTGTGAGTAATTGAGGGTTGGCGTGCGCTTGCCACGTGGAGTGTGTCTTCACTTGGCCTCCGTTTAATTATTCCCGTAACACGAAGCCTTCTGCCTTTAATTTTCACTTTGCGCGCGGCGCCGCGAGGTGCGAACACCACTGGAAGATGTAGGTTGGTTACTGTATGTAACGTGCCGAGGCAGATGCACTGCACACGCAGCCATATGGGTGGGCAGAGACGTGTTTCCTCACCGTGGAGGAACATACTGCCAACATCCAATGCATCTTTTTAGCGCAGCAACTGTCCCACAGCTCTGATTTAATCTCATCCCGCGCCAGGCCCCAGACCAGATACCTACAACTGTATCAGTATAGTTTAATTAGCATACTGATTAATCAACTGGTTAATTAGACACATTTCCTATAGGCTGATTACGCCTCCCGGACCTCTTGGTGTGAAGACATATAGAGTGAATGAGTAATGTAATTATTCTGACAGTCAGAGGAGGTAAGATTTCTTTTGTATGACACTGTTGAGACACAAAGGCAGTTCAGAGGGACAACGATACGGAATAAAAGATGTAAATGTGTAAAATTATACAGACACACTCACAGCGCTGTAAGGCTGCTGGATGTGCACACCTGTGTGTTAAACATGAAACTGTAGCAAACAGAAAAGACTCAAATGACCTGTTTTTTTTATCATGTTGACGCCGAACGATTCTGCAAAAACCCAGAATTATGATAAATTACATTTTATTGTTTTTCTTCTTTTTGTGGTTAGATATGTTTCATATATAAAAAAAAATGCTCGTTCAACAACCTAATTATCTATTCCTTCTCTATGAATATGCAAATATAATTCATGTTGAAAGTTTAACTGCAGGACACAAGATGTCTCCTGTGTGTGTGTGTGTGTGTGTGTGTGTGCGTGTGCTGGAGGCTTCAGGTTTCCACATCAGACTGGTGTAAGTTGAATAGTGGACCATGATTGGCTCCAACGCTCCTACGTCCACGTCTTAAATGAAGCTTTACGTGAAACGCTCCCCCTTTAGCAGCCTGCTAGCATCAAACTCCGCTCACACATCGTTCTGCTGAAAACATTCAGGTGAAGTAAGAATGAGAAAAACACATTTTTGGGGGGTTACCCTTAGCTTTGGGAAAGATCATGGTTAGGGAGAGGCAACTGAGAAGTGATGCGAGCTCCGGCCTCCTGCACAGAAGCCGCTCTCACTAGATGCCACCTGATTCCCACCTCACACTGCTTCTTGCTTTGGTACACGATGTTGCCATTGGTGTGGATTTCTACATAATGACGTCATTTAAAATGGATGCTGGGCTGTTGTTGTTTTTTATCTGACAAGCGATCTGTTGTGGTCATGCAAATAATGACCGTTGCCTCAACAGGCAAAGCAAATGTAGAAGTAGCATGATGCTGCTAGAGCTGTGCAGAGACCTGGTCTGGAAGAGGCCATGTTGAAAACCTAAACCCTGGAGGTTGAAATATAACAAATATAACTTAATGGTCGTGTTATCAACCTTTAAACACTCACATCTAACCACTTCCATCCATTATTGAGCATCTTTTATTTTTCCTCTACACGAGAGACTCTGTAACTTGTATTCAAATGTTATTTTGTTGCACAACGTTAGAAAAACAACACGTCTGCACTTCAGGATGCCGCATAGATAGTCAACAAGGGGAAAGACTTAATGCTCAAAGCTTCACTCCAGGTATTCTTATCCATGACCTGTAAAATAACCTCAGTACTCAACAGCACAACTTGAAGCCGTCCTGTAACTCACGCCTGCAGCAGCGAGGCGGAGCGGGTGCTGCCGTGAGGTGCGATGGGTGCCGGCGCTGGCACCTCCAGACTTGGGTGGCCGTGCAGCAGTATCTGCAGGCTGCCGTCCTTCTGTTCGCGGAGCATCTGAAGAAAGCAAACTGCACTGTTGCTCACACTCCCCGATCCCGTTGTTGTCATTGGCCGGCAGCCACCAATAGTGAGCCAACTGAGTTAACAGACACTTCCGCTCGGCACATAAGGAACCATCTGTTTTAAAAGCTAGAAATAAATAAATAAAGAGCTCCCTCTCTCCCCCACTTTCTCCTTCCACCACGAGTCTACTGTATGCAGTGCTCTTCTGTTATCCTGCACCTCACTCTTCATCAGATGCAATCTGCAGCCAGCTACGAAAAATGACTGCTGTGTCTTTATTGAATCTCTCCCGCTCTGTGCTGGCCTTTCAAATTGTGCCCGGGCGAGAAACGAACCAATTTCTTATTTGAGAAAACTATTTTATTCCATCTGTTTTCATAACTAAATTGTCAATTTGTTATTTTTTGGGCCTTGACCGCCTACCCATAATGCATCATCAAATGTGGCATCGCAGCAATTATCGCACACAAAACTCATTTGTAATTTATTGGACATTAGCAAGGTCAGAATCATACTGAAGCCTGATGTTTGTAACATCTTGAAAATCACGGTTGCACGCCGTCTTGGCTGCGCCGAGCTCCTCAGACGTGCCAGCTTGTAGCTAAATAAATATTGGCTGAGGGGCATTTGAAAAAACATATTGTCCTGGCTCAGCACTCAGTCCCCCTGCCCTCTGTTGCCAAAACAAGGCGACGGGGGTCCAGAGCAGAATCTCTCCTCACATGAGCGCTTCGGTAGCGGTCAGCTCGCTGCCACGGGCCTGCTCCTGCAGCCTTTGTGTCTGCGCTCACAGGTCCTCCAGTGTGATGTGTTTGCTCGGCTCTTCGTTGCGTGGCTTGCGGAGAGTGCTCCTGGAGGCGTGCCATTTGCGCTATCACACTACGCCTTTGTTTCTCATGCGGCTTACGAGAAGAAGGGTGTGCTTGTCCTGTGTGTTTTGCAGGTTTTGTGATAGCCAGAGATATCTTTGTCACTTCTATTTATGACATGTGTTTTGATATGGAGCCTTAAATACAACTGTTCACCGCAGCAGGGTTTGTTTTTCTGGGGTTTTTAGCGACTGTGAGCTCCTTCTGTATGTTGACAGTTGTTTACTATCTTAGCTTGTGTGTCTTTACTGCACATGTGATCTAATTTAAGACCGAGGCGTGATGCTTTTATGGCTTTCAAAATGACCTCATGCAATATCATGCAGGGAAACAGCACTTATATTGTAGTTATATATCTTGATGACGGCTCAAAATCACTCTAATCTCTTGTTCAAACTGTCAGAGAGTCCTGTTTACGCTCTAATACTTCACGGTCCAACTTGCAGAACAACTTGAAAAAAAACATTACTAAAACATTCAATTTAACCGGCGAACACCCCCATGAATTCCTCTCTCCAACAAATTAAGGTGTATCGTAACAAGTGCATTATTTAGTAGATTTGACACGGCTGCCACATATTTGCAGGGAAAGAATTAATACGCCCGTGGAAACGAAAGCAAGGAGAAGAAATCTAGTGAAAATAATTAATTATCAGAGCCTATTTCTAGTCCTCCTCTTAAGCCTATTTAAAGGGCATTAGGTATTATGAATGTGAGGTGGTCTAAATTTACCCCTGTGATATCTATCTTCATCTGACTACATTAGTATACTTTTCCAGGCTCTGCAGGCTCCTCGCTCGCTATTTAAATCACATTGCATGACTCTGAACTCCAGACTCATCTGTTTTTCTTTTTGCGTCCTTAATTCCCACGTGCACAGATATTTTACTCCTCCCACCAAGATTTCATCTAATGCAGTTAACAATCAAGATTCACACACCTGAAACTGTTACAAAGATAAACCTGACGCGAGCATGTGGTGAAAGGCGCCTGTAAGTGACTCCAAGAAATGAATTATGTATATGCTAAAGAGAACTCATTTGGGAATTAAGGAGGATAAGTAGCAGTCCATTTTGTGCCTGTTAGGGGCCCTCTCGGAGCTACAGCGGCTGCATTAGGGAGAGCTAATGGGCCCTGGGAGGGGGCGGAGAGGTGGAGGGGTGGGGGTGGGGTTGGGCCCTTTGCCGCCCAAGGTCTTCGGGCCCCCGTGACAGATGGTTGGCCACCTCACTGGGTGGCTGTGGCTACAAGGTCTGTCGTGAGGCTGATCCGCGGCGTTTGACAGCGTCGCAAAAGATCAAACGACATTGTGGAAGGTGAGGAGACGGGTGGCGTGCCAGGCCGGGCCGGGAGCGCCGGGGTCAGGCCTCCAACGGTTTGGGAGTTCTGGCGGAAGTTGCCAACACTGATATTTTTAGACTTAACTCACTGATATTTGGTGCTGTTGTCCCGAAGCTGGAAAGTCCCAGAAATCACTGCAACAGCTCACGAGTGCTGCCACTGCTTCTGAAACTGAATACAGAGCATCACGGGAAACTACAAGTCTCCACTAAGAGCCAGACAATAGTTAAATGAATATATAGGCTTTTATGAGACACCTGATACTCAGTCAGATGCTCAGTAAATCTGAGGCAGCTTCCTCCGCGACCACAGTCCATGTCGAACATCCTCTACAGCTTCATTCCCGTCGTAACTTTTTATTTATTCATCAATAATGTTTCTTGTTAATGAATTCCTGATTTAAAGGCAGTAGTGCATCTCAGGGACTCAGCTGCTAACCTGCTTTCATGAAGCATGATAGTGTCTTGTGATGTAAATACAGTTTCAGATCATCACAGATGGAATAATGAGTTTCTTTCAAGGAAACACATTTTGATTGTGTCTGGGCTTCATGAGGAGTTGTGCAAATGTTTGTGAGATATTGTATTGTATTGTGTATTGTACTGTGGGTACAATGCTTGAATGCGAATTCAGTTTAATCAGGAGACACGGGAAACATTAGTGCCTATAAAAGTGAAATGAAGTCAAAGAAAAGACACAAGCGTGCAGGTTTTTATGCAACTGTCAGGTCAGAAAGAAACCGAGTGGCCAATATCCAGTTTTTCATTAAAGTAAAGTGGCCACACACTGTGTTCCCATTTTTTTTTGTTTTTTTTTGCGACTGTTTATTAAGACGCCAACATTACAGCACGCAGCTTTCATCAGGTTTCATCACGCTCTGATGAAAGCTGGTCTTCACAAACGTCGGCGTCTTTGTAAAGTCAGAGACACGAGAACTATACTTCACTTCCATTTGTTTGCCTCAGCCGGCACCTACAAGCTGCCCGAGGTGAGCTTGTCTCCAGAGCATTAGCTGCTAGTTTGTGTCCGTCTGTCACGAGGTTTTGTCAAAATCTCATTAAAATAATGAAGGAAGGGAATTCAGAACAGCTTTATGAAGCGTCTACGTTCGTGATGTTGTCTCGGTCTCTTCAGTGGGTTTCATGAGGAGTTTTTAAATGTGAGCAAATGTCCAAAACTAGCACGATTTCATCAGATAACATGCAAGAACTCTCTGTTCATCCATCTTCAGCTGACTGTTCACCTGTCTGTCTGTGTGTCTAACTCCACGTCTGTCTGTCACAATATGTGCATAAGTCACTGCTGGTTAGGAGGGTGTGGAGGTGGCAGGGAGAGGGCTGTAAGGGAACAACACAACTGGACATCCTGCATTACACAACAATGTTTCATCGCTCATCTGATGTACCAACATTTTGACAAACAAAAGGGCATAAAAGTGTTTTTACGCATGTGTGTGTGTGTGTGTGAAACTAAAGACTTGATAAATCCCCATTCAAAAACGAGCACGGCATCAATTCCCCACCACCAATGCCCCCGCGGGCGCAGGAGACCGGGCCCGCCAGGCGATTAGCCCGTCTTACGTTCCTGGTGATCAGATTAGATGATTCCCACAGTCTAGTCTGAAACTACTCCCGACCCGCAGCTCCGGAGAGCATCTCAATATCCAATTTCACAGCTTTCTAAACCTGGATCACGGAGGCTATTTATTACTGTCACAGGCCTTTGTGTTGGGGAGGCGGGATGGGGCGGCTTTCGTGTTTCATCTGCTCCGGAGCAGGAAGATGATCAACAAGAGAGTAAGAAGTGTAATGAGTGAGGAACCAGTGGCGTTGCCTGAAAGCGCCTGTTAAATGAGACCACGACGACGCTCGCTGCAGCAGTCAGCAGCTTCTCCGGGACCTTTGATCCGCACGCTGTCCTGCAGCACACCGGAGTGCGTTCTGTAATTGACAAAAAAAAAAACAACAAAGAAAATCATTGACTTGAGTCTGGATTTGGGAATCGGAACTTCTGAAGAAAATGAGGATGTTTTTGGGAAGTTTTCAATTACAACGCAGAATTGTGTTCAGGACTACAGTAAAATAGAGTCCACTAAGACAGATGTAGCCTTAGTGCTGGCTGGCTGGCCAAAGTAGTGCCTCCTAGATAATAAAACCATTTATAAGGCAGTCTTGAACTGGACCAGCAGCTGTAATAGGGGCCTCCATTATAGAGGCTTTATAATTTCCCTGCTTTTTCCTTTTAGAGCCTGTGTTGTTCCTCTGAATTACCCCTGAATGATTTATGCTCACTGGTCTGGCCACTGATAGACCCTGGCAACACAGATAGAAACACACTTAGGGCTTTTTGGTGTGTAAACACACTGTATTAAAAGCCAACTTGTTTCAAACAGCCAAACACATTTGCCGCGGCGGGGGCCGCTCGGTGTCATTTCGCTCGTCAAACACCGCAGTGTCACAGCCAATCAGGGGACTCCACGGCCAACACAAGCCATTTAACCTGAGCAAACACAGTGTGTCATGAAGCCCGAGGATGACTTAAGAGCCTGAGCAAACACTGGCGAGAGCCATCGGGCACGAATCAAGGCGGCCCGGCTGAGGACAAGTCACTCTCGTAATGGGTTTGTGATGACTCAAGATCGAGCGGCCATCTGTTTGTTACAGTGGGGGAGGACCACAACTCGCAGTTCAGATACACAGAATATTAGCCGGTAGTGCGGCAGAGGAGGGAGGATTTGGCCGGTGGCACAGGATGTGAAGCATATGTCCATAAATGGTAAATATGTTGATAGCTGAGGCCCTGCTCCCCTGAACCGGGGCCAGATAACAGGATTTGCATGGTGATTTTCAGCCTCAGTGACACAACATCTTCAGAAGGTGTAAGACGAGCAATCCCGCAAGTGACCTTAGGACTCTTCCCTACAAACAGGTATAAAGTGCTGCAGAGCCCCACCGGCAGCGAATGAAAAAGAAAAGAAAAGGAAAAGCTCACCACATATTGAAAGCACCGAGGCGTTTTGCATTGGATTTCAATGACGCGAGTTTGAATAAACCGCACTCGTTTGTGTCCGGTCTGTAACCGTGAAGTTCATTTGAACAGCAAAAGTCAAACCACAAGCAGCCTCGGAGGCCAAAACCGGTTTGCCTCACACAGTAAAGTACCCCTAACACAGCCCCCCCACACCTTCATACACCCTGACCAGACAACTACTAGAAAGCAGCGGTGGAATAAATACTCAGATCAGGTAGCAAGAAAAGGAAAATACTTCACTAAAGTACCTCAGAAAAGTACAACACTCGAGTAAACGTAAATGTTAAATTATATTTTCTTTAATTTCATGAAGGTTTGCGTGTTCGAGTTAAACACCAGATATTTCATTAGTCCAAATTTAGTTGTTCCAGATGCCTAAAATCACACAAATGGGCCCTCAGAAATCCAAAGGATCTGAGCGGAGTCTGGCCCCTGAGAGGAACTGAGCAACAGTGTTTTTGAAATTAAAGAACAAAATGTGAGGACTTCCTTTAAAATCCTGCGTAGATCGTGTTTATTAGAATCTTCGAAGCGCTGGGCGGCTTTTCATAATGCACTTTGAGTAATTTTACGTGTGCGCGGTACTTTGTCACTGGTGAACAGGCGGGTTTTTGCCGACGCGGCTTGTTGAGGGAAAACCCAAATTAGAAGTGTCATTCGTCATATTAAAAGCCTTACTGCTGTTTTTCGGGTTTGTACATGTCGGATTAGATGTTGTTAAATATCCTCAGGGAAGCAATCAGGTGTTTAAAGTTAAGGGCAATTCCCTGCACCACAGACAATCAATAAAAAAATCTAAGACTGGGGACTGTAATAGGGTTGGCTTGTAACCTGCTCTGACAAATTAAGGCAAGTAGTGTTTTTTCATTACTTACACATCCGTTTTCATTTTTCCCATCAGTGGAACCAATTAAACAATGCTTCCTTAAATTAGTCATTGATTTTTAGCAGTAGTGACACTTTGCAGAAGGAAATAATAACTTGAAGGGAGTGTTCCTGCTTTGGTTTGGTTTCATTACTGCCAGTCTCGTAAGAGAGAGCGAAACAAAAAGGACAGAAACAATTCACCTACATGAAAAAGTGCCGTCTTAAATTAGCCATTGATTTTTTTTCTCTCTCTCAGGTGTCACTTTGGTTAAATGCTTTGCAGTTGGGGGTTTTCTCTCCAACCTGGAAATTGACAAGAGTCCATAATCTATTAGTCACACACACACACACACACACACACACACGTTTGCTTCACTGCCAGTATGTAAATTTATGACCTAAAACTCTTTTTCTGCCACGACAAACGTAAAGTTTGAGCATGGAAATCACATTTTTCTCTCACACGCAAGCAACAGAAGAAACACTACAGCGCTTCACAACCAAACTTTTATATCACGATTAAAACATGAACTATTTTATTCGATTTTGCTGTTGCCGATCGCCCTTACACACACACACACACACACACACACACACACACGACCCCGCGAGAAACAAAACTCAGACCGACCAGATTCTTTTGTTTTTTAATGCTCAAATTGAACAAAAACAAATAAAGAAAAACAAAGAAAGAAAAAGAGAGAAACCCAGAATAGCAGAACTGCTGCGCCGCTTTTCTTTTGTTTCTTCTTGAGACTAAAAAATACACGTACAATTTGAAGCAGCAACAAAATGTGCAGTTACCTGATTATACAATGGAACAATATCTTTTGTTATAACATGAATTTTTTTTGTCATCACATTATAAAACTTTAGATATTTCTCATACCTTTTTTTTTTGTTGGTTTTTACCAAAATGCAACCCTATTAATGGCAACGCAACAGGTTTTAAGCAAAATATACACCTCATGTTCCCCTGGAACAAAAACAGAAGAAAAACAGAATCAGGGAAATATTTGACTTTGACTATTTTTTCCTTTTTCTTTTTTTAGCTTTTTATTGTTTAAAGCCAATAAAGTCACTTGTGTCTTTTTTATTTGGGGATGCAAATAATAACCTGAAAGTGTTGACTGATTGATTGCTGTGTAACTGTACATACACTTTCACCTGTTACTTAAAAACAAACGATGTGTTTCAGAATACAAAGGAAACTGCTGTTTACAGTGGATGATGGGATATTTTACAGCGGCCTGCGGCTTTATTGATTATCCTAAACACGGGGCCGTTCACATGTGATGCGCAGAGACTACCTTCGTCTGATCTTCTTCGGAGAGCGATCCGCTGGGGTTTGTGTCGTCACAGCAAAAACACCTACATGATGAGCTCTACGGTTTGATTGGACGAGGGGCGGAGGTCACTGACAGACACAGGTGCTGTGCTCAAACTGACGGTGAGGCAGTTCTCATCGATGGCAGCTAAAATGTCTCTTATTATCACATTACTTTTATCGAGTCTATGATCACTTCACCAATAAAAGCGTCGTTGCAATACGCTGCCATTATGTTCTTAAATGAGCGTGAAAGTACAGGACGGCCGTTTGAGGACAAACTAAAGGAGAGTCGGACAAAAGTGATCAGTGTTTCTTTTGCAGGGAGTCTTTAAGATTCAGTCCTTGTGTGGCCACGAGTTCGCCGTCTGTCTCACATGCTCCGATCATAAGAATGAAAACAAATCTGAAAAAAACCCAGAATGACTCCCACTTTAATGTACAAACAAACAGCGGTAAAAAGCCAACCACATAGCTAGCCCTGGCAGGCTAACGCCGCACCGGTCCTGTCCATAAAGTGCACTCTCCATCCTGCTGTGCGGCCTGGACGTCAGAAAGACAAGAGCAAAAAAAAAACAGCATGTGTGTGTTTGTGTGAAAGGAGAGAGAGAAGGGGAAGCTCAGGGGCGTGCGTGTGTGTGTGTGTGTGTGTGTGTGTGTGTGTGTTCAGTCTTATTCCCGGAGCGACTGTGCATAAGAGTACATGACAGTGTCAGGTGTGTGTGTGTGTGGGGGGGGGGTGTTGGAGTGTGTGAGGGGCTGGCGTTAATAAACGTAGCCCTCGCTGTAGGGGTGCGGCTGGCAGTACGGCCCCTCCTGTACGTAGGCCATGTTTTCGTCAAAGTGCGACAGCGGCACCGTGTCCTCCTCGTTGATCTGCCGCTCCATGTCCGTCTTCAGCACCGGCCGCTGATTGTCGGGAAACGCCATGGAGAACAAGGCCTCGGGGTCGCACACAAACTTGTAGACGTATCTCTCGCCGGCCACCTGGGCGGAGGCGGGCGGGACGAGGTGGAGAGAGGAGAGAAAGAGGAACGGCTGTGTGAGTCCATCACTCTTAAAGCTGATAAATCACCAGAGATACCAAGTATACAAAACATTATCACCACCGTCTTCTTAAAAAACTGTTTACAAGATACATCAATTACCATGAATTAACAAGGAAACACGTGTATACTCGGATCTCTTGCATCTCTTAATGTTTATGGATAACCCTGAATCACCGATCACCCACAATGCACTGCACAAAGGAAGTGCAAGGAAGGGAGCTGCTCACGGCTGCAAAGAATTCAAACTAATTGTGGATGGAGGTGAAACAGCTCAGGTCACACAAAAGAATACTTTGATCTTTTTGGGGGGGAACATTTAGCTGGCAGTGTCATTTTTAAAGTTACAGTTTGAACTCTCTCCAATCGTCATGTTAACACAGAGCGGCTCTGAAGGACACATTTCACCTCCGTATATAAGCTATCTTTGCAGGCCTCCTTTAACACAGCTGGTGTCAGTCAGGCTGTTGTTGTGCATATGAGCTAAGATCTATCCGAGCAGAGATTCGGATCTTCTTTAGTGTTGCAGACGTTTTCTTTTTATTGCTGCTGTATTTTTTGTCGTCTAAGATTTATTTATTTTTTTACCTTTTGCATGATTCCCTTCTCGTAGTAGTAGCGCAACGATCGGCTGAGCTTGTCGTAATTCATCGCCGGTCGATTCTTCTGTATCCCCCACCGACGTGCCACCTTTGGTACGACACAGATAAACAACCCGGAGACAGTCAGTAAACACAAACAGAGAGCAGGATGCCGAAATGCAGGCGCATCAAACACAAACACGCACGGTCGACCTGACTTCCTGACAGGACCGTCGCGGCAGCTGAAATGTTAAACAAACTTATTAATCCATATTTTCCTAATAACAGTAATTAGAGTGCGTCCAGCCTGAGCAGACCTGACCAGGGATGTGTTCATTAGGAGCTTGTCACACGCCCAGCGGAGGCGGCAGCAGATGTTACAGCACCTGTCTACCAGACCACCCACCACTCGGCCTCGCAGCCCACACCCACAGCCCCACAGCGCTCTCGTCGGCTTCTCCTCTCGCTGCACTTTTTACTCCCGTTCTCACTTTCCCTCTTTTCCCTTTCTCTCCTTTTGTTCACCTCTTTCTTCTCGCTGACATGCCACACCTGCTCGGTGAAAAGGCAGAAGTTTGTCCAACGTTTGTCTGCGGCGTCCCAAAGCGAGTGCGTTTGGTCACCTGATGGCATGAATGGGGCCCCCTGTTAGCTGCAGCTGGCCCCGTGCCTCTAGACACTGCCGGGCCGCGTGGACCGCTGCCAGCCACCCCCTCTATCTCCCCCGCACTACACTCCCAGCCTCCCCCCCTCCCCTCGTCTGCACCCTGCATCCTCCTCCATCCCCCAGCAGCGAGCGACAGTGACTGAGCCCCACTGTGTGTGATGTGGGCGCACACACACCCGGCCTCTGTTTCCATTTCAAAAGGCCCAACCGTCAACACGGGTGATATTTTTAGGAATATGTCCTGTGAAATATTTAGCAGGCGCTGGACTTCAGGGTCAGCTGGATGGATGTGGCTGAGTACAAGATAAATAGAAAAAGAAGCTATTATGGCAAACCCCGGCCTGACTTGACCACTTCAAGAGCAGACAACATTATTCATTACACTTCAAATGTTGACCTTCGACATAGTCTCATTCTGCCTGCATGTTTCACGCAACCTGGTGTTCTTTTTTGCTCACTTCCTGGCAAATGTAGCTTCGACACACTGAAAATCCACATTTCCACCAGGCACAGATACGAACGTAACAAACCTTCTGTGTCTTCAGCTGCAAAAAACTGTTATTTTCATTATGAATGAATCTGCTGGTAAACTGATAACTTTTTATATTTCTATAAAATGTCAGAAAACAGTGAAAAATATCCATCATGATTTCCTAAGTATCAGACCACCAGCTCAAAACCTTAAAATATATTTACAATAATTTAAACTGAGAAAAGCAGCAAATCCTCCCCAAAGTTTTGGCATTTCATTCATCGATTATCAAAAACTGTTGACGATTTGAAAGAGTCAAGGATTCAAATGCTTGTTTGTCACATACACAAGCATTATGTGTAATGAAATGAAGTGTGGCGTGCAGCTACGACAGTAATAAGAATTAGAAAAACTAAAAATAAAGAATGAGATTTTGTCATTACATTTTTTTTGTTTTTTTGTTGTTTTCTGTATGTTAATTTGTGTAAAAAGGTGTTTAAAATACAATTACTATAAAGAATGAGAGATAAAATCATTGTAAATAGAAGTAATGATGTTCACCTCCTCTGGCTCGATGAGTTTGAACTCCATGCCGCGGCCGGTCCAGGCGATGAAGTGGGAGTTGGCCGGGTCGTCCAGCAGAGCCACCAGGAACTGCCACAGCTGCAGCGA
Organism: Nannoperca australis; assembly: GCA_036023655.1. NCBI lineage: Eukaryota > Metazoa > Chordata > Actinopteri > Centrarchiformes > Percichthyidae > Nannoperca > Nannoperca australis. Next base: position 13,311 of record JAVQJD010035088.1, read on the forward strand.
GCCTCTGCGCTGGTACGACGGGCCCTCGCGGTACAGGCCCGACTCCTGCTTGATGTCTCCTGCAGGACACGCAGTGCGCCGTTACTGGGTGGCGTTTGAACGTGACTGCACATGGGGTCGGTTTCTACGTAGCATTTAAAAGTTCTGGCGTGCACTCGAGGAGGGACTTACCTTCAACCTTCTCAGGCACCACGCAGGTGTCGTCGTAGAAATGCCTCACCACTTTGTCAAACATGCAACCTGGAAAACGAGAGAAAAAAGGAGCGTTTGATACAATCTTCAGCAGAAATCCTTAAGTGCACCATCAGAACATTCAGTCGTATCATCGGTGGTACCTTCAGTCCTGTTAGAGTGAGCCAGATAGCCGTCTTGCCGTAAGTAGACAGAATGGCAGCTAGGCACTTCTGCTGAAAGCCAGGCAAGAATGGGAGAGTGGGTGTTAAAGGGCCCGAAGGCAGCATTAAGAACTCTATCTCAGTTATCTGAGAGCAGTCAAAGCCTGTTTACTCAATGCACCACTGGCTCTGATTAAAGAATATCCCCTCCAGCGCCCGGCATTGCAATGGCTCCCAGCCACGGGCAAACTCACTACATCACACTGCTGCTATCACATGCTCAGAGCGTCTGCACTCGAGAGGAGGATTTACTACCGAATCAAACATGGCGCTCGTGTGAAAACACAAAGTGACAAGATGTAAGTTTGGTCAGAAACGCGAGATCTCTGAAGGTGTTAGCTTCTTGCTGCAGGACGTTAGCTAAATGCAGCTCAATGTTGTTTATTTTATTTAAATAACTTATAAATAATAAACTTATTTCCTCCATCTTACTGGATCCTACACGAATCCACTATTTTCTACCAAAGTTAAAACTGTTTGTTTCTTCACATGATTCAGTTTTTTGTTTTTTTCTCTGAGCTCGTCTCGCGGGTTTTGAAGTGGGCGGGGCTCAGTTGGAAAAGAGGTGATGTCACGTATTTCCACACACCAATAAAGATTTAGCAACATTGAAATGTAAATAGTTTGCTCGTGTCGGTTGTCGAACCAACTTTGTTGCTTTTTTAGTCACAATTATTTATTGGAATAAAAACGTTTCAGAGGCTTTAAAAGAAAACACTAAATATTGCCTGTGACTTTTTCTTCTTCTTCTCATTCTCAAAGCTCGGACTATTTCTCCAACACATCTGTTCATGATTTCTTTACTTCATCAACACCATGGACTTGAACAACAGATCAGACTTGTTCTGTATCATTTTCATTCTCATTTAAAGGTTTTTGTGCAGATTAAAGTGGTTTAACTGCACACGTCTAATCACAGAATTCTCTAAAAATGACTTCCACTTTTGTCCAGAAGCCTGTATTTGTCCATTGACCTCCCACAACACAGACATCACGGTCGCGGCTTGTGATAAAAAAAAAACAGAACAGGTTACAAAGTGAATGTTCAATAAACAGACTGGGGCCCTTCATTTAGGCCCATAAACATTTCTCTGAACTTCATCAAAGTAATGGGCTTGTAGAGGAAATTGCTGCTAATGAAATTACCAGCTCCCCTCCCATCCTTTCCAACAGGCCTGCTCCAGTCAACATGCTCCACTGTGACTGCTAATAAATTCACTCTGATGCTCCATGTTGGACACACAGTACAGCAGAGGACACAACACTATACAGCAACACACACCTCCTCTCTCTATACATTTATAATCTGTAATCTGTGCTCGCTACCGGTTGCTTGTAGTGACAATAAGCTAAGAACTTTATTTTACTAATATTGTCAGAAAATGAATCGATAATTTTGAGGATTAGTTCATTGTTTAAGCCATTTATTGAGCACAAATGTCGACCGCATGTCGATTAAAGCTTCCTAAATGTGAGTTTTGTCCATTTTATGTTAGAAGTTAAACATCTTTTGGTTTTAGACTGCAGGAACTTGTGATGAGGTTTGTTTATGCTTTTGCCCTTTTCCAGATAAAATAATGGCAAAAAAAAAAAAAATGTAATAACAGAATTATATTAATTATCAGTTGCAGTCGTAATCTTGAGGCATTCTTGCACGTTTATCAAGAAATAATACGTTTTTGCACTGAAGCTCCTGATGTTTTGGGTTTTTCAATGATCCAGTGTTGCTAATTATTTAATTCTTGAGAAAGCACATGGCTGGAGAAGCAAACCTGCCCCTGGAAAGTGAAGGAGAAAAGAAAACACAGTTTCTAATGTGAAAAAGACCTGAAAGAGGCCCACAGTGGGTGTTTTCTAGAACTCATCACCACGGGAAGAGGCTGCTTTTCTCCCTGACTGGTCACACAGACTCTCCTGGGTCCCCTCTGTCCTCTCTGTCGTCTCGTGAATGAAGCCAGCAGTCCGGCGTATGTTCATTCATGTCCTGATGCAGCCTCGGGCTCCGAGCGGCTCATGATTAGGTCCCTCTGCTCTCTAACTAAAGGGAGCGGACAAGCGTGGGAGGGCGGATTTTGGATTGTGACCAGGCACAACACCCCCCCCCTCCCCATTAGAGCACCACAGGAAATGGCGACCGGCGCAGATACCCGGCCCAACCAGATCCCCTGCCCTAATAATGGGCAAACTCAATAAACGCCACCCCCTCCCCTCCATGTCTTCTCCCATTCCTGAAATGATAACGCTCTGGCAGCAAAAAAAAAAAAAAAAGGTCTTCATGCTCTTTCACTCACCAGAGCAGCTCAACACACAAACCCCCACTCGACAGCACTTTTTCAATCCCCTCACCTGAGTCGTAGGTGAAGTCCCTCGGCTCCTGTTTGATCATCATGGTGGCGGGGTAGGCGTGGGGTAGCGGCGCCCCCATCATGGCCGGGTGCTCGAACAGGGGGTCGGGATACTCCTGCTTGAAGCCTTGAGGAGGGAAGGGGATGTTGGGCTCTGACATCTGCCTGTGGTAGATGGGCCGGCCGTCCCGAGCCATCGTCGGCGGGGAGGGGAACGAGTGGCACGGCTCTGAGAGCTGACGTCGAAATCTGAGGAGGATCACAACAACTGTGGATTCATTATCGGCCCCAAACATCACTTTGTTTGCTTTTAACCTGTTTGCAGGAGAGAATGAATGAAGTTAGAACAACAGAAAACATTTTACAAGACAGTATTTAAGCTGTAAATAACGTAAGCTCAGAGACGCACTTACAAGCTTTCTTTAAAGAATGAATGAAGACTGAGAGGTGGATGAAAGCAGGGCTGTAACTAATTCTTCTTGATCAATAAAAGATGCTCGTCATGACTTCCTGACATTTTTAAATTGCTGGTTATGCCAAAATATTCACTTTACAATCACACACGACACAGAAAAGCAGAAAATACTCACAGCTGAAACGCTGGAACTAGAAGATGCTTCACAATTTAGCTCAAAAAATGATTAAGTGATTATCAAAATAGTGATTATTTGTCTGTCAATAAGCTCATCAATGAAGTTCAAGTTTGAAGCTTAGATGGTTTTATTGCATACGCTGTTCCCAAAGGTCAACACTGGACAAAAAAATGTAACAATCTGAGCAAATTATGCAGAAAGAGCAGAACAGAGAAGCTCCAAAAATACAGAATGAATGGAGACAAAGACAAAGTACCGCTCAGTTTGATAAAATGATAAATAAAACCTGTTACATTAACTGTGGATATAAACCTTACATCCACTTCTACAGGCAGAATGTAACGATTGTGACTCTATTGATCGAAACCTTTCACACGCTGTTCTGGAGGCAGAAATGTCGGCGTGGCAACCAAACACATTTTCCAGGTGAGGCTGAGGGAACATAAATAGCAATCAAGCCAAGTTATCTAAATAAGACAGGGGTACCCAACCTGAGGGTCAGGGCCCTTGAAAGTGTCACGAGACGATGACAGGAAAGCAGAAAATACGTTTAGCTCCTTTTACATCATGAAGTTGCCGTTTAGAGATTTGTTGTTCAGTATATTACGATAAACGTCTCATTCAGACTCGACAACACGTGCTCTTCCAAGCTGCTGCTTGTTGGCTCCTCTCACTGAAGATTCACTCAACCAATGAGACTGTAACTAAAACTCTGATTTACATCTGCTGCTGTGACCTCGTTATTATCTGCTGTGAGCACCAGCGCCTGCTAAAAGCCCCACATGTAAATGGGATGGAAATGTAAAAGGCTGCGGGCTGCAGTACCTGTGGTCCATGGAGTAGGCGTTGTCAGGGAGCGGCTGCGAGGGCGGTACGTGGGCGTAGGTCCTGTCTGGTTTGGGTGTCGGGGCGGCTGTGGGTGAGGCATGATGGAGGGGGGACACAGGGGTGCTACAGGGGGGCGTCACTGGGCTGGAGGGCTTCATTCCTGCAGGCTGCTTCTGCTCATAGGCACTGCGGAAAACAGAAAGGCCACGAGTCAAATATGCTTCTAGTACTGGTACTGGTAGTACAGGGTCCGGGGGTTTGAGAAAATGTAAGCTTTGATGATGATGGAGCATTTTTTAATGAAAGAATTGCTCATATGCTTTGTGTTTTATTATATCATAGAACTTATCAATGCACAGATTGTGATGTTCATCTGCTTTAGGTGTGTTTGTCTTTGTTAAAGGAGGAGATCCTGCTGACATGTGGAAAATATTAAAGAACAGGACAAAATTTTTCAGAAATTAAAGAAAAAATAGAGATAAAAATAGTTTTTGTCTTTTGTTATTTTACTTTGTGTTACTTTACAGTACTACAGAGCACCAGGTCAGAGAAACATGGATTTCTACAAACTTTATTTTAAATAAAAACTTGTTTTTGCACATATCATTTAAAATGTGTATTTTTAAAAACAAAAGGAGTTAGGTAAAAAAAAAAAGTCCTACATTCTCCGTATAATTATAAACCTCTTGTTTGCCAACCAAATGTTGGCTCAGATGCACGCTGACTTGTTTCAATGGATATATTAAGGAACTTCACACTAGGTGAGCCAATGAATCACACGTATGATTCATCACTCGCTCTCTGCATACAAGGTCATTTTATACGAGACTGCCAGTGGAGTGAATGTCATGTACTAAAACCCCTAATTTAAAATGTTTAGCAAGTCATTTTCATACAAGTACAAATATTACAAATGTAGAGCCAAACATTTGGAAGAAGAAAAACAACTTCATAAAATAAACTGATGCTCGGTCAGAGTGCAAAATATAAAAATATCGTCTTTTGCACTTATTTTCACCATTTAACATGAAAGCTTTTGTTGCTGACTGTAATTATGACTTCTTTTCAACCCTTGTGAAAGTGGAGGGGTATTAAAAGTCTTTTGGAAGAGCTCAGTCGGTGTCGTGCGGCGCCCACCTGACGTTGTACGGGCACTTCTCTCCATACTGGAGTTTGAAGGGCCGCTCCTGACTACAGTTGGAGCTCAGCTCTGAACACGGGCTGTGCAGCTCCCTCTTGATCTTCAGCTGCAGTCCGTGGAAAGCCACTACACCGAAGACCGAGAGAGAGAGAGAGAGAGAGAGACAGGAGGAAGAAAGATGGAGAGAGACTCATTTAAATACTCAATGTCACTGAACCACCTCCCAAAAAAGGAGCCTGTTAGGTATCAAATAATGTTTTGAGAGCAGCTGCAAATTAGTTTTTGTAATGAAGGTGATGGTGTTTTTTTTTTTTTTTTAAATAGTGCTCAGACATTTTAATGCTCAATCAGCTTCAATTATTATTATTTTGTTTTATAAATGATCAGCAGCTGTTTATGGCAGGTTGAGCCACCACCTCAGATATCACTCAGATGTCACGTGCTACGAATCATTCAAAAAAAACATGAACAAAAACAATCAAATGAATACATTTTGGAAAGATGAAACATGTAGTGGATGATGTATCCAACATTTAACTACAGTGTGGACCACGTGCAGCAGCTGCCCCCAACATCCCAACATATGCACCTGCATGAATGTGCACCAGCGCCACCACTAATTAAGATAATTCAGGATGGAAAAAGAAGAAGACTAAGCATCCATCAACCAACGGACTTGACATCTGAGGCCATCGCTTACACAAACAACTCACTTCAAATCTCATTTGTTCGGTCTTTTCCTGACAGGGACTCTGCTGGTGATATATGACAATCATAAAACTGGGTGTGCGGCGAGCTCCTATAAATGCTCTATCTGCTTTCAGCTGGCTGTCAATACGTTCCAGACGACAACAACAGGCTCATTGGTCTGGGGTGGGGGTGGGGGGGGCTCTCTACCTATGGCCCCACAGCGAACCTGGTGCATCTGAGAGGCTGTTAAGTGGCTGATCAGTCCTGATTAACATCCCATCATCTCGAGTCATGATCAACGCTAATCCAATTGACCGCGCTTCTGACGAAAACGCAGTCAGTCAGAAGGAAGTCAGGCTCGGGTGCAGCGGCGAGGACGTCCCACGTCAAACACGGGAGAGACGGGGCGCTTCAGCTGGAGAGACGGCCTTCGAAACATCCAGAAATTATGAATGGAGGCTGGAAATCCATCAACTGCTGGTCCAACTAAAGTACAAACATTTAGACATCTGATGACCCAGAAGATTCTAATCTGCGGTTTGGGAATATTTTTCTTCTGGATACACCCACAGGCAGGAGGCCTCCGAGGCTTCGAGGAGATGAGAGAGGAGGATGTTTTGGGGAGTTTTCTCACGACTGACTGACAGCTGCCGTACAAGCAGGGGTCGATCTGCCAACACCCCATCTGACGCACAGCCGAGCCCCTGGGGGACGGGCCGCACGGGCCCGGCATGACAAAGCTCAGGGGTTGTTCGCAGCCCGCGCTGGGGGCCTGACCTTTCCGGGTCATCGATCGGAGGTCAAAGAGACACTTCCTGAGGGGAGACCTTTGACGACGCTGACATGGCAGAGCCTCGTTAAGGGCTTACGGACTCAAAACAATACCTTGGTTTTGGGCTGTCGAGATCACAATCAGCGTCACTTTAACAATAAACATACATTTATTTACTTTTCTGAGTTTAGTAGAAAAGCTAACCGCCCTGCCTTCTGGTTTGCAGCTCACCTGATGCCAGACTACGTTTCTTTTCCTCATTTAACACTGAACCATCGTCGGTTTCTGGATTATTCACTTTACATATGAAATGTGTGAGTAACAGAAAAGATGCTGCGTTTAGCCCCACGCGTCACGTCAGCTATTAACAGTGGCTTCACGCGTGCTGCAGCAGCACAGGGCCCTAAATTAGAAATGGAAATGTCACAATAGATTTCGTCAGTGGGGTGCCAAGGTACACAAATCAATAGCGAGGGCATTGCCTCTGACTAAAACAGAGACTTCCTTTTTAGTCCAGAATGTCATGCCCATCACTGCTTGATTGCTCTCATTATCTACATATTGATTAACCGAGATGGTAGGGTGTTTAAAAGAAGAAGCAGTTAGAACAATTACTGGCTCTATTTTAAATGCAAATGTTTTTTTTTTCAGTGCCATTAACTGGAATATTTTCTTTGGCATTTGCTGTACAGATTCAATGGAAATCTTTAAACAGAATAAACACTGTGGTCACATGTTGGAAAACACAATTCTCCGTTTCTTTTACTTTTGTAATACATGCTAAATGTAAATTTAGTGTTTAAGATTTAAGATTTTTTTTTTTTTTTATATATTTTCCTACAGTTTAATTTTAGCTTCCATTTTTCTGCCAGTCCTTTCGGTCCGTTATCAAACAGCTCTTGGCTCCAAACGTTGCTTATTCTCAGGTATGAATTGTGTGTTTTGGCAGAATCGGAGCCTACGTTTGGCAGATATTTCTTCAGTCCATTCATAAAAAAAAAAAATACAGGTCTTTTGGCAGCAGCGAAAAAGCTTCCCTTCCATTTTCACCTTCTGTAGGTGCTCGCCTTTGCTGTTAAATGATGGAGGCTCAGATCTGCTGGTAACGTGTGGCCTCATTTTACACCTCCTCTACTCCTTCGTTCCCTGCTAAGTTATGCTAATGGTAAGCATCTGTGTTGGAGTTTGAGACAAAAGAAATTTCTCCTTCTCCTCCTTCAGCCTGAGGACACTTTTGCTTCGAGGCCGCTCACATGCTGCTTCTGTGCTGCATGGATGGAGAGTGTGAAGGCAACAACGGCCGGAGCTTCTCGAGAGGTGATAAATCTGAGGCCATGAAAAAATGAAATGACACTTCTGGACAGGAATTTAAAACCTGCCTTTCTGGAACAATCTCTGAAGCTACAGTACACCTCCACAGATTCTTTCCTTCAATTTGTTTCCACCTTTTATTCTCATTTTAGCTGTCAACTGAACAAAACATGTGGAAAAACTGTAAAAATCTGTTTACCTAAAAATAAAAATCTAATTCAAAATTGAGTACAGATAGAAACCAAATGTCTATTTTATAGAAAGACTATTCTTGATTTTTTCAGTATGCAAGTTCTACACGCGTTTGTTGTATAATTTAATGGTTTCAGTTTGCTAAAAATAGAAATCTGCAATTTATTAAACTCTGATCAGAATATTGTACAATGAAAAAAATATGGATTGTTGCTACGCTAGTGTTTCTTTCATTAATGCTACTAGCTAGCTAGCACACTAGCTTTGCAATTAGGCTAACACCACAACGGACTGCTTTTTGACTAATGCTAACTATGCTACCACCAGAGACATTTTTCACCACGTCCTCCTTCTAGTTGACTTTACATTTGGTTCACATTCAATTTGATGCAGACGAGTTAATGCTCACACGAAGAGTGACAGAATTCATTTTGTAACTCAGTACCACACTTGAGCCAAACTGTGTCAAGTGAAAGTCAACACTTCACAAAAACAGGCTGCTGAATTATTTTAAAGGACGTGGCTGCTGTTATTCTACATATTTCTTATTATTAACAAATGCCATAAAAAAGATTAAACTAACTCGATACTCTCCGAAGAGCCTGAAGTAAATCTTTAAAAACAGCTCACAAATATCTTGTTTCAGTGTTTGGGCACATGTGGACAACAAGAGCTGTACGGCACAGAGGGTTTAACAGATCATACCTGTTAGCAATTTATTGTTGGGTCTTTTCATGGGATTTGATGACAATTTGGAGAATATATTATATTGCCAGGTGTGTCATCAATACTGCTTTGTTGCAGTAATGGGATGTTATACGTTTCACTCTTACTCGTCCTTCTCTTTTCACTCTCTTCTCTTTAGGTTCAACTTCTAGCTACATCTCTCTCCATCTTTTTAACCCCCCCCCCCCCCCGTCCGCCCATCCATCTCTCGGCTCGGTGAAACCCATATGGGAGGGCTGCCGGCTGGGATGCCTGCTCGAGCGCCCAACCACGGTGCCCTCACCCTCCCGCCATCTGTCAGTGCCTCTCCAGTCTGCTGCAGGTTTGCCAACAGGACAATTCAGATGGTCAGCAGTCTCCTGCCACCGAGGCCACCCACCCTGGCTACCTCTGAAGGACAACGGGACAGTCTCGGTGACCTCTGCTTCTCTACTGTACGCCACACCGCTCCTCCATCTTGGATTTCAGGGTAAGCTAACTCACACCCAAGGGTCGGGTATTTAGTCTACTGTTGTGGTTTCTTCTCAACTAATAATAATTTGTTTGACACGGCAAATATTTCAAGGACATGAGGGAGGATGAGGATTTTTGCTGTTAGACTTGTGTTTAAAAAGGACAATACTGTTCTCATCAGCCTGAGCTCCCCAGGTTTGTCATCTCAAGGTGTGGTAGCAAACCCCCCCCAGGTTTTTAATAAAGGCAACCAACAGGCACCGTCCTGTTATCTGGCTCACGAGGGGTTAAAAGGCCTGCGACGAAGCTAAAATACCAAACCCATTTCTGCTTAATGTTTTCTTTCACTGCTTAAATCCTGCAATCTCCTGTAAAACTAAAAGGCTGCCAATGCAGATATCATATACAACTTCTTTTTGTTCTGCTTAAGAATCCTCACTTCTGCATTTTGTCCAACTTTGTTTCCAGGTGAAAGACACAGACTTGTTTTGTGTCTTTTCTCACAGTTTCATGGGCGTTTTGGCTCATGTGAAAGACATGTGCTCGCTCCGGGTCCCACTGAGCTCCACTCACTCCATTTCTGTCCCCACCTTGGCACTACTTCCTCCAGAAGTTGGCCGTGCCAAGTCACCAGTCACCGTGTGCAACCACCGTGCACAACTAGGTGAACTACAACTAACTACCTCCATCCTTATTATAAAGAGGCTACAATCAGCTCAGGCCAGGGGATAGGATTTTATTTGATCAAACTCTTAGGGAGTATTTTTAGTATTTTTATTTTTCTCTTGCAGGAAATGAAAAATCATTCTTGCTTTCATGCTGTAAAATCCCCACTGAAGATTGGGGAGTGTACCAGAAGGCCAACAAGCCTTCAGCTGAAGAGGATAAATGTAGTATTTACTAATATTATACTGCCTGAATTAGAAAATCTAACCGCACTGGATGGTTTGCACAGAAAGCACTTCGCGGAAAGGTCATCTAGGAGCCTTTTTAACAAGATCTTTTTTTAAAAAAAGAATTTAAAACAGCTATCAATTGACAGCAGTTTGGCCCACCTGGAGTTAAAAATATCACTTCAACCCCCGAAAAAAAAAAGCTACAATATTTTGATGTTTATGCAAATATCTCACTGTGCAATAATATCTCAGTGGTGGTGAGAGGTACATGGGCAAGAGAGGGAAGGGAGAGAGAGAGAGAGAGACACCCCCACCCATACACCTGTCTGCAGACCCGCAAGACTCTCCAGAGAGCACTTGTGCGAGCAAAGGTGAGGTTACTGAGAGACACGGAAACACACACACCACTTCATGCACTCTCCACGAGTACAAACACACCAGCCGAGACGAGCGGAAAAGAAACAAAAAAACACCACAAATGTTGACACACACCCAAACACGCACAAACACACAGCGAGAGAGAGCGAAGAGGTGTCTTACTCACAGTTTTCAGTCTGGAAGTCTGGAACGAACTGCTCGTCATTGTCGGGAACTTGAGCTAAAGACACAAGCAGAGGAAGAAGAAAGGGGATGATTGTTTCTGATGTTGATGGACAACGCAGCATTGATCACAGCTCTCTGCAGCCCAGTACCCTCCTCTGGCAAACAGTCTCCTGGGATATTAGGTTGGCCTATCCCAGCAGTGTTTGCCTGTGCTGTCGGTTAAAGAACACAATGGTGAAAATATGTTTTACAGGAAATCAGAGCAAGGAGTACTTTGTTTGTCTTTGGTGCCCGTATTTAATGTGCAATAAGGTTTAAATATGCTCGAACAGCCTCGACATCATGACAAACATATCTTGTCATTATCAAGTCATTTTGGTCTGTGAAAAAATCCTGGAGCCTTTTAATTTATAGTTAAAACATACAATTTATTTTTCAAAAAACAAAACCATATCATCTCTTTGAAAAGCATTTTATGAATCAAAGATTTTACTTGACAAAACAATCTCGCCACAAGGTCCGTTTAGTAGCCACTCTGGAGCTTTCGAGCGTATTTCAGTCTTCCTCATCACAGATGAAGATTGCCCATTGTCATGGGATTTTACTTTGAGATTTCCATTTTTCCGAGCATTTTAAGGACTTAAATTAAATAAATACATATTTTTTCTTGATCCTAGTGCGACAAACGTGTTTTGTATAATTATGCTAACGTGTGTAAAACAGGCTGATTTCTATTAAAAAGAAGTGACCAGATTCAGATTTTATTGCTTGTTTTAATAAAATCTGACATTTATGGCTTGATAATAGAATAAAAACGACTTGTGAGCAACCAGGAAATGCACCAAAATTACTGCTGTGACAATATCAACGTACAAAATAACCTTGAAATGTTCTGAGCAATGTGTTTTCCATGATTAATTACAAAAGAAGTTGTACAATGAACCATGTTGTCCAACAAACGCCAGCCAACAAGGGAGGAAATATTTTGCTTTAGGTGACCGTCTACCCCCTGATTCCACTTCCTGAGGTCGCCTTGTCCATTGACTGCTCTGCAGCCTCGACTCTCACTCCTTGCCAGCAGCCAAACACCCATTGTTAACAGTATCTAATTGGCTTCTTCCCTACTGGTGAATCCACCTGTACCTACCGAGTTAGGTCTGTTCCAAAGCTTCCAACGCTTCACCTGCGCCTCAAACGCCCCTGCACTCAGGCTAATGCTAAAATAATGAAGCCTGCTCCGCTCCGGCTCCAATTAGGCATGTACATATTTATATCACACATATTTACACTCAGTGACAGTTCTCCATGTCCCACAAGTTCCTCTCTCTCTCTCTCTCTCTCTCTGGTGAAAGGCAAAGGGAGACTTAAATGTGTCATTAGCACGTCTATTTATACGCACAATGAGGTGGATCCTCATTATCACAGGATCAGTAACGTGTCTCGACGTGTCTAGAGATCTTTAAAAAAAATAAAGAAATCACAGATTTTCTATTTTTTTGCCGCTCTCAATATGATCAGGGATGGGTTTGTTTTTTCTTGCCAGAGGTGTGAATTGAGGAGAGTAAACAATCAACAGATCAAGAGGAGAAATTGCTCCACATTCTCCAACAATGTCAAGCAGGTGAAGTGAACAACAAACAAAGAGTATGAGTTCACTCTAGATTCTGCTGTAGTTGAAGCTCTCTGCAGTTCTTCTAAATACTATTTGTATTTCAGACTTCAATCAGGAAAACAACTTTGCTGTATTAATCCGCTTTGCTGCATGCTTTCTTAAAGGGCCGTTATGTGAAAATTTGAATAACATATTAACCCGAAAACGGACGTAAATCATAGTCAAACCTTCTAAAAGCCTCAACACTTTGACTCTAGTCAGATTTTTTTCCATTTCCCTTGAGTAGTCAAAATTTCCACATTTCCCCGAATCTGCCAAACCAGCACAATGAAAAAATATGGAAACAAGGGCGGAACTCAGAAACTGCTCTCCTCTCATGATTACAACACAAACAAACTCACAGAAACTTCAGAGAAGCTAACTTGGAAAGAGACAAAGAGATGGGAGCGGAGAAACTACAAAATAAATAAAAAGGAGGAAGCAGAGTCTCTGTGTCCAAAAGGAAGTGCAGGATGGATGAGTCACCGGCCTCAGTCTGTGAATGAGCCAGCTGATCTCTGCAACAAACTCCTGGGGAGAACGGCAGAGCTGGAAACCTGCCTCCATTCACAAAACAAAAAAATAAAAAATAAAAAGAGGAGAAGGACAGAAGGGAGGAAAAAAAAAGAAGAAAAGGAGTGAGGGTGAAAAGGGAGAAGTTGTAAAGGCTTTAAGCGCGAGGCCCGAGCAAGAAAGACACTCTGCCACTGCTCTGAGTGGGAGTTTAACAGATTTTACATTCTGCTGATTTCAAAGACAAATGATGCGGCCGGCACCAGAATTTCATGGAGAAATCTTTGCATGAACAAAAGCAAAAAAAAAAAAAAAAAAAAATGTAAGAAGAATTCTCTAAAGAATTAGACTTTTTTTTTTCTGGCAAGAAAGGTTTAAAAACCTGTGTGGAGGTGGAGGTCAGGAGTGGTGTCAGCTGACGGACCCTCCTCAACCTCTCGGTCTTGGGAGTCGGAAATTCAGTCTGTCTCTCGTAATTCCTCCTCTTGTTCCAATTACCTGAACTAATAAATCTTAGAAATGGGGAGGTATTCCTTTTCATCTTAATGGACAGGAAGTCATTTATTAAATCTACAATCTTGAAGCGTACATCATCACATTGATCCACGACAGGCAGAACTGTAATCTTTAACAGTAATACCTCTTATCAGACGTCGCCGTCTCTTTTCTCACTTCAAATACTGAAATATTAAAATCGTGTCTTATTCTTCTACACGCCCTGCGGTGAGCGCCGCGCCGCCTCATAATCTAACTGCTGCTCACAGTCGGCTCAACTACTCCAATATCTGTTCCAAAGATATACTTTTCATTTTTTAAAAGCTTCGGATTGCACTGCGAGCGTTTTCAAATGTGTATAGATGAATAGATGGAGCCTATAAATGATTGAGAGTCTTATTCACCTGTGTGAAGGGGGCGAGCTCAAATGTATTACGACTCAATCCTTATTTTAAAAATAAAGTATCTCAGCTGATTCAATTATACCGAGCACTTGAGCGTTCTACTTTATAACTAGAATTATGGCTTTACAACCGGAGCACTGACTGATACGCTGAAGTAGGTATTTTTGGGGTCAGGTTGGCATTTAAACTATTCTAATTAACTTGTTTTACACAAAACAATTTTTTTTACAATAGATGTCAATGTTCTCATAATTTCTAATTATCCAAATTTGAATTTAAAGACTAATAATAATTTCACACATTAAAACAGGTTCTTTAAGAGCATTACATTTCTCACTTGAACTTATTATTTAAATAAATGATTGCATACTTTGAATATGAAATAATTTGCTTTTTCCTTTCCTATAACAATTCAATTCCATTTTATTTATATAGCACCACACAATAAAGTTATCTCAGGGCCTTTAACACTATGTAGATACCAATGAAGTGGAGTAAATGGAAAATGCAGTCTAGTGTTACTTTCGTTACATAGTGTCTGAAAAGTCTTGGCCCATCTGCAGAGAAAACACTGGCAATCTGTTTTACTTTTCAGATTTATATACAAGCAAAAACTAATTCAAATCACCGTTTCCAAGCAATGATGCTTTCACACGGTACAACTTTACACTCAGTCTGGATTTCAAATCAAAAAAACACTTCCAGTGAGAAAAGGTTCTACTTTCCACTGTAAAACTCTAAAATACCCCAACTCGCACTCTACTGATAGAAACTTTCAGATTACATGCAATATTCAAAGCAAGCTGCTCCTTAGTGAGATGCAAATACAAAAGGTCAAGCACAGAAACCAAGTGGAACATGCACATGCACACAGAAACACGGCAAAGTCACAGAAAGACGAGCAATATTCACCACTAACCAAAACTTCGGTGCTGCAGACACGGGGGAAAGAGGACACTCGCACTTAAATCCTGAAGCATCACGTCTCAGTTCGACCACACTGAGCAAGTCTTGCCATTAGAGAAAAAGATACACTAAAAATCAAAGAAATGGATAAATATAAAAAAAAAATCTATTGTCGCTCTGAGAGACTGATTCTGGTGTTTTGAAAGTCTGCAATTTAAAGAAAATTATAGATCCATTCTTTTTTTTTGTCGCCAAGAAATAAAATTGAAGAAGACAAGGTGGTGGTACAGCTGGAGAAGATAGAGAGGTGTGCTGAGAGGAAGCAAAGGGAGAGAGAGAGAGAGAGAGAGAGAGGGGGAGAGAGAGCAGATGAGAGAGTGAGAAAGAAAGAGAGAGAGTGAGAGAGAGCGCTGGTAGGCTACAGAGCTCTGGTGGAGGTGGAGGTGGTGGCGGCGGCTGGCGTGCAGAGCGTTAGCTCCTGCCAAAAGCAGAAGAGACAGTGAGCGTCGGAGAGACTTCTCCTGGTAATTTGTGATGACACTCTCTGGGTAGAGCCTCCTCGGTCTCCCTCAAGACCCCTCGCTCACAGTCTCTAATGTATGCATGACACACAAGGTGCCTCTTCCACACAGGCTTTTAATTGGACTGCGACGCTAGGCAAGTAACTCCAGGCAGCTTTTCCCCCCCTCACAACCTATCCATTTTTTACCCATCTCTCCTCCTTTTTTTTGTTTTTTTGCTAGAGATTTAAAACACTCACCTTCTGCCAGCCAAGTCTCCTGCAGCTGACTGAGGTCCTGGAAGAGCTCTGGAGGGGGGGGAAACGAAGCAGAGAACAAGGCTTAAAGGCAGTTAAAAAACACAGCCAAAGCCCAGGAGCAGCATCAGAAACAACTGAGTTCATTATGGCGGGCTGATACGCCGTCAGAGCCGCTGGAGCTCAGTGGGTACGTGTGCAGCTAATAACAAGTCAATTTGTGTCTCTGACCACTGACAGAGGCTGGTGAGCATCATCACAGGCCACTGTGTTGTAATTGAGATTCTGTAGTTAGCAGCGCAGGTGGCCACAAACCAATTGAATTTTGCTAAATGTTTAGGAGCCGTGAAATTAACTTCTCCCCCTGCCCTCTGCCTACCTTCAGTGTCCAGAGCCAGGTCGGACTTAATGAATTTTCTCTTTCTGTCATGTGCTGGCCTCTGGCAGCTCGTTGCCTTTTCTTGTGGCTTCTGCAAACAAACAAAAAAGGGGGAAAAAGACACAAATCAATGTTTTCCCCTGCTTTTCCTAGCTGGCGTAGTGATTCTGTTGTTGGCAGCAGCACACGTGCAACTGGAAGAGCCACTCATTGATGCTCCACATTCTCCTGAAGCCATGAGCCATGCGAAGGGACCTGTGCATCACTCATCAGGTATAATTAACACGCTGTAACATGGTGCATCACCAGTAAGGCTGTGTTTAGTAGGGGGCACCTTGTTTAGCTGTTGATCTTTGATGATTAAATGCAACTTAAATGGCCCCTGAGGGAGAAGTGAGTCTTGGCAGCAGCAGGGAGAAAGACAGATGAGATCAGAAGAAGAGAAGAACAGCTATTTACAACAGTAACAGAAAGATATGCATCTGATAGCTTATTTGCTTCCAAATTTTTCTTTGGTCAATGATCACTCACTCTGGAGTTACAGTAAGGCACTTGCTGGTCGTGAAATCCATCCATTCTGCGCCGCTGAGGCTTTAATTGACGAGCGATGTGCAAAGTCTCCAGTCTCCAGTCCGGCCACCCTTCAACAAGCTAGATGGACAGAAAGCAGAGAAAGAAGACCTGAGTTGCATTCATTAAGGCACAGTTCAGTTTTACCGTTCGGAGACCGAAATTACCGACAGCACCTCGCGGCGACGCTGCAAAGTTAACTTGATAATCTGCAAATGTCGTGCGTAAACGACGAGCGCGCGGAGCTGGAGGGCGCACCGACATATAATAAACTTATTATAAGCCGGCGAGAAGCCGAGCAAGCAGTTACCTCCAGAGACCTCGCTTTGGTCCGCGAGCAGAGTGCCACGGAGCGGCTGCAGGATCTCCACAGTCCCGGCTGCTGCCTGCGCTTCTCCCCGCTCGCTGTGTTGCTTTCTAGCGGCTTGGCGTCGCCTCTCGGGGCCTCCCATGGAAACAAGCCGCACTCCGCTTCCTATTGGTTGTCAATGTCTTTCACTGGATCAAATTGCTGGCAGTCAATCACACACGGCTGCGGGCGGTTAAGCACGGGAGAAGTCTGCGGTGATAAGATGCAAGTGTCGTCCTTTTTTTTTGTCATTTAAGTTTGGAGTTATCTTGCAAAAATTAGGCAAAAAACTTCTGCGTAATTTTTCATGCATTTAAAGTTGCACAAATGCAAACTGCGTCTGCACACACACACACAGTCACAGTCCTGTCTTTACCCCCTCGCACAGTGTGTACACACAAACACACTCCTCTCCCGGTCAAGTTTGTGTCCATGGTAACGGTGTTTTGAAGAGCCTCCAGAGGGACTTGCCGCAGCGCCAGCTCTCTTCCCTCCCCTGTAAGGGATACATTGTTGGGAGTGCCGAAGACCCGCAGAAGGCACTGACCTGGAAGTAAAGCGCAGGTCACCGGGCAAAACCGAGGACACTGCTTCCAAAAACAAAACAAAAACGAACCTTAACACTGCTTTCTAACACATGTATGGCCGATAAATACAAGAAGAGTGTCCAAACTACAGCTGGTGTGGAGGGGAACGTTTCCTGATTTAACGTTACAATACAACAACCACAACTTGTGCACAACCAATGTATGCATTCAGTTTGAAATATAATCTATAATACAAATTATATTCCTGGCTGGCAAAATGCTCACAAATAAAAATATACAAATATTTATAATATACAAAAACAAACGTGAACACGAAGCTAGCAGTTTGCGCTAGCTAGGCTATATAGTGTTAACTATGGAATAAGTGAGCTTATTAGCTAGCTAGATTGTAAATCAGTGAAATTAACACAAATCTTTGCAATATTTAATGAAATGGCTTTTTGAAAGTGTTCAGCAACTGACTTTATATTGTTAACTGTTTCCTCTCTTTAATTTATTACACTTAATATTGGCTTAATACACGTTATGAACTTTATTTCACTATTTTCCTGTCAAGATTTGACACCAGCAGAAACCTTCAAGACACTTCTGAAGCCAGAACAATATGGAGTCAGAACAGCGACAGCAGAGTTTGGCATCGAAAAGAAAATTTGGCACCGAAAAGAAAACCTGAACTTGATTTTTTTTTTTTTTTTGTCAATGGCAGTTTTTTTTTTTTTTACAACACCTGATGTTAGTTTTGTTACGAGACCAGTTTTTTTTCCCGATGTTAGTTTTTTTTTTTTTATGCCAGTTTTTTGTTAATCTTTTTTTTTTATGATGTCAGTTTTTCGATTTCAACTCTCTGTCACTGTTTTGGCGTGGAGAGGAGGGGTTTGAGGGGAGGGGCCAGGAGAGCATGATTGGTTTATAATCTGCATACTAATGAGAGAATGTCACTCTTCACTGTTCCTGAACCAGCCTCACATTTAACTGATGTTATGCTAGTCTGGCAGAGGTCCGCTGGAACGAGCGCTAACTTTTGCTAACACATATGCTAGCTAACGTTAGCTTACATCCATGGTTGTATGAGAGCAAACGGCAGTAGAGAAAAACAGACGGCTACAGTTTGGGAGTTCAGGTGAACTTGTGCCAAAAAACTGGCGTCGTAAAAAATCGTAAAACTAAAACCGAAAGTGTAAAAAGAAACGAAAACAAAAAAAATATGAAGTTCAGATTTTCTAAAGCCAAATTCCGCTGTCATTGTTCTGGCTCCATAAAGCAAACATAACAATAGGATTTTAATTTAACTTCTGATATTCAATTTTTAAAAAAATGTATCGCACATTTTTTTTTACAGTCAGCAGGTTTTAGGAAACAGATAAAGAACTTAAAAAAACCCCAAAGAGCCAATGTTTCATGGTCTCAGCCTTCATTATCTTCATTATTTAGCTGGTAACATAACTGACATCCCACCCAAAATTTAAGCAGTTTATCATTTCAAACCTCAGGATGTGTAAAGTACTTTGGGGTCAAGTATTGGAGGAAAGTAAACAGATTGAAAAATAACTGTAGAAAATGAGTTTTTACAGTATAACAATCAACAAAGACTTCCCTGCACCGATATGAGACAGATCTAGGATAAACCCCCTGAAAGGGAACTTTTACCACTGCATTAAACACTTGACTGAAAGACGGACATATCGGAAGTCAGCAGTGGTCACGCTGATGCCATCTTGGATCCAAGCAGGGTTCCATTACCAGGCAGGTGAAGTGGATGTGAAGTGAAGTACTGTGTCACTCCTGCTGAACCCCCCCACCCCCCCCAGAGGACTGAGAAACATAGTTCAAGTGCAGGCGTCCACCCATCTGACACCGAGGCAGCAGTAAACAAAGTGCCACTCCAGACAATAGGACAGAAAGATTTCTTTTTACCTAAAATCCTGAAAAGTTGATTTCAGCTGCCTTGAACGTCTGAACCAACATTTTGTATTCATTTTTTTGTCCAGCAATCAATATGCTAGTATTTGTTTTGTGCAGGGTATAGTGAATATCCAGTCTCATTTTACCATGTATAAAAACAATAAAATGTGGCTTGTTGGTCTAGGGGTATGATTCTTGCTTAGGGTGCAAGAGGTCCTGGGTTCAATTCCCAGACAAGCCCTGGGGGCAGAACTCTGACTGTACTGCAGTTAGCTGTCCCAGATCATGTAAAAACATGTTAGTTATGTTTACATCCAACGTTTTGCACCAAGACTAATTTAGCCAATATTTTTTATTTAGAAATAAATAACTAAATAGCTGCAATATCATTATGTCCTCACACAAAAAGAATCAGTTTGACTTTAAGTACAAAGAACACCAGAACACTGTCGAACAACAAAAGCTTTTTTAATGTTTTCCATTATCACTTTTCTCAGTCAACACTGGCAGGCATAATTTGTTTTTAGGCAGAACAACGTGGTTTAAGTTCTAGAGTGAAGCAGTAAGCGGAAAAATAAATACTACTGTGTACAAAAATACAACCTCACTGTACAAACGCTGCAAAGTACAAAGCAAAGAGATCGGAGACTCATCAGACCTCAGTCTCCACTGGGGTATGGCACTTTTAAAGACTGAAACAGTCGAGCCAGAAATTCTTCTCAGAAAACAAGCAGGAGTGTAACTCTGTTAAAAACAACACATTTATCAAGTGTGTGTCACGCTGGTAGGTCTGTAACAAATCCCCCGGAATTTGAAGTGGTGTGCGTATTTGTCTTTGGTGAGACTGAATGAGATAAATACTTGAAATGAATGAAAATATTTCAAAAAGGTGCAGTTTGAATTCTTTTATAGGCGCCGTGTGCACTTGTGAGTCGCTGTGAAATGCCTCTGAAAATGTATCGGATGGGATTGATTTTCACAATTGATTCTTTAAATCAAGCTTTTACAATATATACGTCAATAGTCATTTTGGATTTATACTTTAATTGGTTAATGTACGCTTGTATGCGCAGTGGACTGTAAACACTCAACAGTAGACATCAGAGCAAATCAATGACCAGAAGACATCAAACTGCTTCTTGTGAATGTCCAACTATACAGTGATTGTACAAACATACAGTCTGATTGAACACTAGATTTTGTATTTTTTTGCCTTTTCACTGTTTTTCACTTTAAAAGCACCTGAGTACCTGTTCAGAAAAACACAGGATCCCATAAAAATGCAGCCATAGATCTCATAGATAAAGTTTGATATGGTTAAACCGAGCAGCACTGACAATGTTGATTCAAAAACGATCAATTTCCACAAGTGTCAAAACAGATCTTGGTCACTCATGCGACAGAAAGTGTGCACACACACAATTGGTAAAACTGTCCGGAAATCTCTCGTGCGACGTGAAACAAAGAGTGTCATGCATTTTTTATGACAATCAATAATCATTCCTAATCTTTTCACTGACGGAGCAGCAACACAGCAGATCAAAACATGACAAGGATGACTTGCAGGAACCATTAAAAGAAAGCAAAGGTGATTCTCTGTCTTTTCACTATTTGAAGCCATTCACGAGTGAAGCGCCGAAGAAATGCTGAGCAAAGACACTTCACTTCTTACTAAACACTCGGGTAAAGATCAGCTGCAAACTCCAGATATGTCAGCTTCAACCAGCAACAACCTTGTTAACGGTCCATCATGCATTAGGGGTATGCAAATGCAACAACTGTTAAAAAACATCAATAGCAGCAAAATATGAATAAATAAATAAATACATCATATCACAAAAAACACATTCATGTGTGGGTTTTTTCCCCAATGGCACAGATCACAACAGCAAAAAAAAAAAAAACAGACTTAAAAAAACAAAACTGGACCTCCCGAAATAGCTTCAGCCTTTTTGGAGCTAAACTACTCTACACACTGTCGATCAACGCGTCATTCCTCAACACACCTCATTCTGGATTCAATGAGGGCTTCCCGGTGATGTCTCCATGGGGCAGACGATACATACTGAACCTATAGTTTGCTACTGTACGCTAGGCTATCAAACAGGCATCAGAGACCCCTCTTCACTTGTGGGCCGAGTGATGATCAACTCGTGGCCGCTGCTCTGCAGGTGCTTGTGAGGACTCGAAGGTCTTGAGCCGTGATGGATCAGTCTTTGCTCTCAGTGCGCGTTCGTCTGACGATGGAGGAGAAGAAGCTGCGGCTTTGTGGCGTCCCCATCAACATGGGTGCCTGGTTCTTGTGGACAATCTCAATCTGGGGTTAGAAAGAAGCAGAGAGCAAAGATTTAGTTTGTTGCTTGCTGTTGGGCAGGCTGCAGTACAAAGAAATAGGTCTTTGCTTCAGGAATCTGTGGCCCAATCAACCAACTGCTTTAATCGAATCAGCCTTATGAGTCGCACCTGAGTAGAGCTTTCAAAGGCCCCTCAACCTCGATCCAGAGATTCCTCTTTTCCCATTTCCCCTTTTATTAGATGGTTAAAATGGTTCCAGGTTCTTACATATTGGGTGTAATTGTACATTTAATATCTTTGAGATTTAGACTGTTGGTTAGACAATACCGCCAAACTTCCTATACAGGCCAGATGTTTAGGCTAAACAAGTGTCCACAATGGGGCCTCAGGATAGTGATTGTTGCTCAGTTCGTAAATGCAGTTGTTTGGTTGTTGGGTCAATCCGATATTGAGAAAGAATTTCCACTTGTACAGAAGAAATATCAGAATTTAGTTGGTGTGTCATGGAATTTACTGAGCACATTCAATGCTGTCAAGGGTCTTTTGATTTTAAGTGCCACCCTCAGGAGAAAGTTTACATGTTTAGTCCCACTAATGGTACAACTCTATGATGTGTCAAAGTCCAAAGACCAACACTTTGCAAATGCAGGGTGTAATGAATATCCAGTGTCTTGAGGCTGCTGGAAGGCCTTTGCACATTTTGCCATGGATAAAAACCATAATGTGTGGCTTGTTGGTCTAGGGGTATGATTCTCGCTTAGGGTGCGAGAGGTCCCGGGTTCAAATCCCGGACAAGCCCTGAAGGCTTTAACATGTGCAAACATGTTAAAGTTATGTTTACATTCACTGTTTCGCACCAAAACTAATTTAGTGTTCGTGCTTAACAAATGTGTTTAATGCATGTTCCTTTGTCAAAATTTGCAAATCAAATATTTGGTAGAACTTGAAACCCTGTTTGTTTACATGCGTGTTTGATTGTTAGCAGTCATCTTGCATTGAAACATTTCTTGTGTGTTAATCAGTGGAACAGCATGAAATCCGCTGCAGGATTATGAATCACGTGCATGTGTCCACAACGATATTGACAAACAGGGAACTGCCCTTTAAAGCATTGCTCAACAGCGCCACTAGTGGTCAAAAACTCAACAGGGTACCATTGAACCCATCAGAATGGCAGTGCATAAAAAGCCCCCACGAGTCCTGGGTCCGTATGGGTTCTTGTCAAATACGGTGTACTTTTGAGGGTCGTTAATGCAGAAAACTTTGAAAATCCCCGGGATTCATGTCTTTGATAATAAATGGTAACAAACCTTATATTAAGTATGGGCTTTATAATATCTGACGATATCCTGTTTCCCAACAATGATGCCATTTCTGTTGAAGGTTGAAATTGTAGATCAAGAGAACAACTAATATCATAATATCAACCATCAAGGGTTGTCGTATCAAGCACATAGTTCATTATACTGTTGCACTAAGAGTCTAAACGCAGTAATGGGGAGAGGAAATGCTACCATCTGCATTAAAGGGACCACATTCACTTCAAAGGAAACCTGCCATTTATTGTACATGCACTCTGACTCAGTAGCAATTACCAGCTTTTGAAGGCTTTCTGCTGTCATTAAACGTGATTGAACTTAATGTTTCTGATGTGCTTTACAAAATACAAAAAATGCTAACCTTTTTAGGCAAGACACTGGTCGCAAAAGGAAGATAAAAGAATACCTGAAATAAATATGGAGGGCAACTGAGCTCTGTTTTAAAGATGCAACATTAAGCATTTATGTGTATCAAGAGCCCCAGTTACAGAGCAATATGGCTCTTAGAAATTAAAAACAATTAGAACAAATTATGTATGCAATTTGCTCCATAGCCATCAAAAATCATCATTTTATTTGAGACTACACAGACTGGCATTTTACCAGAATCACATCTGGAGATACAGTAAAAAAGTTTATAGCAATTATTTCAGAGCTAGTTATGAAAGAGACTGTGATACATGTCATATGTCACTTCAAAATGCAAATGGCTGGATGGTGTTAAATATGTTATGCATGCAAAGGAACTGAGATGCATTTGCATAGTTGTTGTTGTTAATAATTAGTGGGTTAACATCCCATTTGAACTGTGTTGTTTTTATAATCATATAACAGGTCGACTAATTCAAATTCAGCTCCGACATACAGTATAAATAACTCGCTGTGGAAATCATTGCAGCACAATTATGTATTGTCAGATCCTAACTTGGCTCTGGAGTTGTGCCAGCAGACACGAGAGCACTTGCAGGCTACTCGTTTTGTCATGCACTGGGTTTTTTTGCTGCGCTTGAGCGATCCATATGTAAATCTTGGCAGCACTTCATCTGCAGTGGCGTTGTAATTAAAGCTAAACACAACCGTAATCAACGCAAACTAAGGAGTTTCATTTTTGAAAAATGAACAACTTGGACAGGGGGCAAACACTTGGAAGTACATGTTTGAGACGCAGACGCTAAGCAAATTAGAAGAAGTATGACTTGCATCATTAAATATTTGTTATCGTAAATGACTGCACAACATGATCTGTGGAGAAATGCAAGGGACAGATCCTGCACTAGATGCCAATCTAGTCTTTTATTTTGAAACGAGTCCTTTAAGACCTTATTGGATAAGTAATATTTATATCCATTGGGCTATTAGAAAATTAATTTATTAATTTGTGTTACTGAATGTTTTTTGTTCTTTTTCTGTGTCCAACCTGCCCAGGAACTGCAGATAAAAATGAGTACCTGGGGTAAAATTGAGCAGTGGGTCGGAGAGCCACAGAGACCAGAGTGGATGAAGCTATTGTAGTTTATTAGTTGTGTTGAACCATTCACTTTTATTTTAACCTCATCTGTTGGAGGAAAACGTGTTCCACAGAAAAGCAATGATTAGCAAACAGGTATAAGATAATAGTCAATTATACAAATACGACTTTCCAATAAACTGCGTGAACTCACTGTCCTGTTAGCGACCGAGCTAAGCTAACGAGCTAACGAATTCGCTAACTAACCGTTAGCTCAGAGACAGTTATTATCTCTCTTAAATAAGTTGGTTGTCTAGCGTTGTTGCAGTTGTCACCTTGCTGCCGTGATGTAGAAGTATGCTCTGAACAGTACACCACCACTACACCCTTACATGTGGTTCCAGGTGTAACAAATCACGATGTGTCTCATGATGACACACAACAGAGGATAGGTGTTGTCAAAGGCGCTGCAGACTTGAAACATGCAAGCAGAATAGCTAAGTGAAAGATTTTTCTTAATAGAAAGGCTACAACATGTCTTCCAGCTCGTTCGTTCACTGTTCAGATAATGTTTTCTCATTCGTAAAAAGCATCAACGTTACTGGGGGTCACTGAATGTATGTGTTCCAATAATGTTGTCTTGCTGGATAGTTAACATCACAGTTGTGAAAAAGTGGTATATAGATTATGTAATATATGCAAAGAGTGAGGTTAATCCCTGTACAACTCCTACAGTATTTCACTGCTTGATGTTTTGGTTGACAAGCTCCAGGTTGCATGAACACACAAAACAGTGGATACATGTAACTTTGACTTACAGTGCAGGGAGTCTGCATCCAAGGTTCCCCATCAATCTGCATTGGAAGGGGTTTACTGGTCCTGTAATAAAAATAAAAAAAACATGTTACAATTAAACTTTAAAATGTATAAAACCAAAATCTTAAACCTTCAAATGTTGCACCAGGTGACTTAATGATCAGCTGACAGGAAGTGATAACTGCTTTGCTTTTTTACCTCTGAGCCAAAGGATTGTTGATGGTGCTTTGTTGACGTAATAAGCTAATGCTAACAACATTTAAGAAGCTAACAGATAAAGACTGACATAACAAAAGTAACAAAATCATGAGAAAAAGCGAGCTGTGGTCCAGTTGAACTCTGACCTGATGGTCACGGAGGAGCACTGCGCCAGGCGTCTTCCAGCGCTCTTCAGGCCGGTGTAGATCTGACCCATCTCCATGGCTCCTTCCAGCCCCACCACCTCCAGCAGCTGGTCCGACAGGTCTAAAACACAAACACCACATCGTTACACATACTTAAAGTCCAATCAACCAGAGCCGCTGCAATCATGGAGTTGCAATTAACTGTGTTTATGTAATGGCTGCTGATTCATATTTAAAAACTAGAAAACAAGAAAAGTAAATCAAGTAAATTATGTAATTCTGTGAAGAAGCAAGTACATATCATAAGTTTGTTACTGTATGCACGCTAGAAGCATGAATAATATGTCTTAAAAGTCGATTTCAGTAGCTATGACTGCTAAATGGACTGAAATTGTTCAATAAATGATTCAACATCGAATAAATACAACATTTATGTTCATGTTTCCCTTAAATGTTGCTGATGTTAATCTTAAAATCAAGAAACGTTCACAGGGTGTGAGAAGAAGAAGGAGGGAGACGAAATGAGAAGGAAAGTGAGGAGAGAAGGAAAGAACATGACGTGATGTTCCTCAAATTCTGGTTCTGAGACATTTAACATTCACAGAAACAGAAACAGGCAACAAGCACAACAAGCTACAAACAGAACAGCTATTAATTAGATTGCACCGGCAATGCAAAGCAATCTTGTGATAATATAATTATTAATTTCTCTTGTGTTTTGCAGTTATGAGCATTGATTTTGCCCCTGCTGGAAGCCCAGTGTCACGCAGGGCCCATCTGTTTCAGCGGCCCGTTCTGCCTCCGACTCTCCATCGACTCGTCCCTCCACAAATTAAGAAGCTGCTGCCTCGCTGCTGGGAGTGCACAGACACTAATTGAAACTAAGACCCATTTTTAGGCACTTGATGCGTGCGAGCGCGTTAGTCCGCTGTCACCGATGCTGCTCCATCGCTGTCATGTTTCTCTGAGCCGCGTTGGTTTCCTGAAGGAGTGTCGTAGGTAATGTTGCTGTTGCCGTGAGGTGTTGTTGTTGCTGCCGAGCTGTGGTGTCCAGCTGTCACCATGGTGATGGACATGCGTCTGCCCCTATCTCAGTGCCGGACTGTGAGTGCAGTGCTTTCCAGGGTCGGAGTTGAATAGTGTGTGTACATACCCAGCAGGTTGACCCCCTGACACCGGGCTTTAAAGCTGCTCCCCCCACTGTGACTTCTCACGTTAATGCAAACGGCTCACACAGGCCCGCGCTGACACTTGTGATGGACAGCGTCACCACGGCAATAGGGATTCCTTGTTGCCAGGGACTACAAAGATCCTGTATACTCAAGAGTGCTTACTGTCGACAGGCAGAGCCTCTGTGCCAAATATAACAAGGTCAGAGAGACTCTGTACACCCAGGGGATGTTTAATAAAAACACAACAAAAATATCTGGGGTTTAACCATTAACTTCTAAATGAACTGGAACTTTAACCCAATATCTGAGAAAACAACTACATTTAAAGTATTTGTGAAGACATCACTAATGCAAACACACTGTTTACTGTTGCAGATAAGGCTGTAAAGCTAATTAAAGGAACAGTACGCCTTTTCGCTCTTCCTTTCTTTTCTTTCTGAGATTTAAATGAGAAGTTCGATACCACTCTAATATTTGTCCTAAAGCCCCAAGACTGTTAGCCTAGCTTAGCATAAAGATGGAGGCCGGGGGAAACAGCTAGCCTGGCTATGTCCAAAAGTAAAAAACTAAATATGTCTACCAACACCTCTACAGCTATCTAATTAACTCTTTATGTCCTGTTTGTACCCCACATAGCCCCGAGTAAAACCCACACAGTTTAATCCTTAGTTCTTTTCCTCAAAATGAGCCCGAAACCTGAGACAATAAACCCACTTTCAACTCAATACATGGCACACACATGATTTCAACAAAGTCAGATTTCATCTAGTATGATTTGTTGGTGAATGTCCACTTTTATTTTGAATCACCAACCATTATTTCTTATATTAAAAGGTGCAAATGAATTACGCGGAACGATAATCAAAAGTGGACTCCAAACAGAGAAAAATCCGACATGTTTACCTCCCAATGATAAACTGGGATAAAAATGAGTCACCCAACTGTTTACGCAGAAGGAGGTTGAATTATTAACACACAAGATAAGCAGCCTGTGGCCAAATATAAACTGAAACTCCCCTTACCTAACCTACAATCAACAATATGTGCCTCGCTCAAGTGATGAAGGCCATATTTGACTGCAATAAACACACAACAGGCACAGGCAGTGAAGGTGACAACGCAGAGTGAGAGAGACAGTCGTATGAATGAAAAGCAGCGCTGCGGCTTTAATCTCAGCCACGTCTTCCCGTCAGAGTGCGGGATAAGAAACGGCCTCCTTGTCACTGTCAAACAAGTACCTGTCGAGGCCGCCGGCTGCACACTGACACATGTGGAGCAACAGGGTAAGAGCGGAGGAATAAAAGAGGCGGTGAGGGAGGCGAGCAGGACCAGCAGCCGATCAGCTGAAAGTGAATCTAAAGAGGAATGGCGGGAGGAGGAGGAGGAGGAGGAAGGTGTGCAGAGGCCGATCCTCCAATGAAAGCTTCATGGGGCTTGTCACGGGGCATCAGCCCCAAGCATCAACCCCTCCACCCACGCATGGACCCCCTGCCCCCACCACGCTCAGTCCCATTCTAAATAATTCACTCCACAGCCATTCCCTTCCACCTGAGGGGCTTGTCTCCTGGCGTCACCAGCGGGACGGTTTAACAGCTCCCGAAAGGTCAGAATTTTTTTATCCCCTAGCCACCCTCCACCCAACACCCACCCACACACACACACACACACACACACACACACACACACCCACCCAACCCCCACCCACACACACACACACACACACACACACAATAATCCCTGCCAACAGTTTGATCCATGCGTTGTGCTCGGCGGTGCCCCCTCTGGGCTAATGCACTCCTGTGTTTACCTCTAAATACACAGTTCTCTTGATCTGACAAGTTAGGCTGAGGGCACCTTCCACAAGGGCATCCATTCTCTCTCACACACACACACACACACACACACACACACACACACACACACACACAGGTGCATGCCCCCACACACGCGCACACACACACACACATCAATAAACAAGCACAAATGGCCACTAACACACATAGACGCAGTAGCGCACAAATACACACTCCCCACTCAAACTAAGTGCCTTCCCAGGTTCAGACAGTGGCCTTTTTTCTGAGCCACAAACACCAAACTGATTGATTTTTATTCAGAGATTAATGGAGTGTTCATCGTAGCAAGGCTTGGCTTTGAATTGATCAACTATCCCCCTCACAGTCTGCCGAACTCTGTGCCACACTGTACCTTCCTCTGACCACCTGGACCGAGGTATCACCAAAGCTGTTAGCATTCATCCTGATGTAGTCTGTCTCTTTGTTGCAATAACAAATACCTTTTAATGACTTTGAATACCTGTAATGCTCAAATTCTGAATGCACAGCAATTCAGTCTTTTACCATGGTGGTATTAATACTTCTTCTACCACAGCTTTCCGGATACTTTTTCCTTTTTCTAATAAGTCCTTCAAGTGGTTCACAGCATTTCACCAGCTACCACAGAGCAGCTGACTCATTCTGCTTCGTTCATTCATATATTCCCATTGACGGGCTTCCTTTTGACGTAAATGGATTCAGGGGTATGCCCAACACCCCCCCCAGTCCACTCCTATTAACTGAGCCCGTCCACTGGAGCCTGCACAGACCATTAATACACAAGTGACAGTTCCAAACAGTGACATGATTGTACCTCTTCTTTGCAAACAAAACCCGCTGGCTATGATTCACCTTGTCATCAGTGAAATATTCATGCACTCGGAAAAAGTTTGGTCTAAAGTTTGGTCTCTGATCTATCTGATAGGAACAAGGACACAGGCTGTCTGTGTCTAACGTGGGCTTTAGGGGAAGGAGCCTCGTACAGTGTCAAACCTTTTAAACATACGGCATTATTGCCCAATAACACAAACCAACCATGATCTGGTGCTGTTGATGGCTCACTCTTAATCACCTCACCATTTGACGACTTTTTAAAAACACATCTTTATGGTTTGTACAAAGACTAAGAATCCACAGCTCTGCTGGTGGCTCCGCAAGTCCTTACTTTGGCACATCGGAGCTTTGAGCTAAATGTCAATGACTCTGTTGACATGGTGATGTTTACCATGTTCACCATCTGAGTTTAGCGTGTTAGCATTAGCTAAGTAGCAGTAAACAAAAACACATCTCGCATTGGCATATTTCCTGATGATATATCTCGTATTGGGTTATTGGGGTTGGATTGGGCCTCCAGTGGGCTAGTTTACTGCTGGAGTTATGCCAACAGACAACCATAAAACATCATAAATGTATTCATTCTTGTGCTGTCAAGGCTACCTTGAACTGCAAACATGAGCTCTTTGGGGTCGAGCACAGGTGTCCTCTTGTCTTGGCTCTTTTTCCCTCCCTTGCGGTTACCCCTCCTCTTCTTGCTCTCGCCCCAAAGGTTGGAGCCACCGTGCATGCTGGGAATGTTGAGAATGGCAATGCCTTCCAAGGAGATGTTGCTGAGGTCCAGAGTAACACCATCGCACTTTCAGAAAGGAGAAAGAAAGAAACAGAAGAGGTCAAAACGTGTTTCTCTGACTGAGCCTGAACTGAACAGGTTTCTCTTTCTGAAACTCTGTCTGTCTCAGTCTAAAGATCTTTCGTTGTCTGAGCCTAAACTTCCGTCTGTCTCTGTCTCCTGAATCCGTCTCTCTCAGCAACCCGTCTCTCCATCTAAACCTGACTTGGATAAGCCTCGAGTTGTTTCTCTGTCTGCAGCCTGAAGCTGTGTCAGTCTTTCTATCCAAACATGTTAGTCTAAACTTTATTTCCATCTGAACCTAAAACTATCAGTCTGTTTGATCCTGATCGTTTTAAGAACTACGATTCATGTCAATTTGATCTGATACCAATCCACCTGAATCGTCTTCTGTCAGGCAAGTAATGCAAGCCATCAACTGAAGGGTTGGCAGTTCAATCCCCGGCTCCTCCTGTCTATGTGTCGAAGTGTCCTTGAGCAAGACACTGAACCCCCAGTTGCTCCTGATTTGGAAGTCGCTTTGGAAAAAAGCGTCTGCTAAATGCCTAAATGTAATGCTCTAAAAGCGTAATCCTCTAAATATTGGATTAAATATCAGTATGGATCATCATACCTCCACTACTGCAGGTACTTAACCAGCACTAATTAATAAAGACCTCTGCACTGTGTGGATAGCTCGGAGAAGGGGGAAGATGAAGTGTATAGACGGCCTCTTCATTATCACTCAATATCGCACACAGCAGGGTCATGTAGGGCTAATTACCTGTGTGTGGAACTGAGAATCAGTGAGAAGCGGGTGGGAAGGTGCACAGATAGCCTTCACACATCAACACTGTCTGGGTGAATTTGAAACTAGTGCACATTTGTGTTATTTATGGAACAAGAGGTTGACCAGAATATTTTTAAGAGGAACCGTTATTCTTACCTGTCTGCATTAATGTGCATATGGTTGAATCCAGCATTCCTAATAATACAGAGAATGTTTGGCTGCTTGGTGTTCACATAGAAAGACGCGATGAAACAGGAATTCACAAAAGCAGTGACTTTCAAACATCTTTCATTGGTTTTTGTCTGTCTTCTTTTTCTGTAGGGCTCTAAAAACAGAAAATATGTGGTTTGATTTACCTCAACCTCCAGAAAGTCGTGGAGCTTCTTACATGTGGCCGAAAAGGTCTCCGAAGTGCCGAACTCAAAGTACCACAGCTTATTCTTTGTTCTGAAAGAAAAAAGACATCAGGAACTGCAAAGGGACCAAGACAAGAGGAAACATAGGAGTGTTTTCTTCCACATCAAAATCTGAAGCTTGGACGTAATAGCATCTCTTCTTCTCTGTCTCTAGTCCCGTATACGCTGAGCTTGTGAAATTGTGTTGTGTTTGAGTCATGTTTGAAAAGGGATCTTCTAAACTCTACAGGAAATATACCTCTAATGTTTACCGCTGACCAAAGTCATTCATCTCCAAAGAATGCATAATGTGGCTCATTAATCACATATCGAAGCATAACGATGAATCTAAAGACAGTTAAGAGTGCATGTGAGGGAGAACATGGGGTGGCCTGTGGGTACCCATGCCCAACATTAAGGCCCAGTGAGGGGTGTAAGAGGGTAATCTACTTGCCCCTGCAATTAACAGAGGACTGTGGTGCTGCTCCCCGGGCCTCCTACAGCACACACTCCCATTGTTAAGGCTGATGATCAATGACCTCGCAGGGGTGAGTCACCATCTGTCCGCATTCTGCTGTGGTACATTATATTTTCTCATGACTACATGAATAAAATGTGTTTTTGGGGGGGGATTGGAGGATTGTACCCATCTTTTATTTTTATTTGGAAAATGTCACGTCAGATTGCAGTTTCTGTTGAAGGGACAATAACATTTATCAAATATTTGATTGGCAGCGGCAGTTGATTTAGCATTTCTTTCAGCATAAGGTTATTATTTTATGAACAATTATTAATGAGCACAATGCATCAATTTAGTTTCAAACACGGAAGGGATCAAGCTAGGAAGGATTTATTATTGGTCACATGCACAAGTTATGGCCATGGGTGTAGCTTTGGGTTGGACTGTGAACTGAGCCGTTTATGTGATTTCCTTATTGCCATTTTAAATGAGGGTAGCAGCAGCCCCTTTGTCCTGAGACTGGTTTGATTGATTAAAAGTAAAAATATGACTTCCTCTGCTACTCATCTGTCCACACAAACCTTGCTACGTGGGCAGTGTGAACATTTAGGCATTTAGCAGAGTTGTCTCCTGCAGGAATGCTTAAAAAAACATTGACGGTCCTGTTTTGGAAGACACATCTCATCATTGCCCCACACAGGTAAGAGACCAGAGACAAATTATCGATGCCAACTCATCTTTCTGATTCTCCCTACATGATGCCAGCACCCTACGATTAGCCTCTAAGAGGCATGCGTTGTTCTACCCTGTCAGCAGGACTACCAACAGGGCTTGTGAGGGTCACCTAATCTGCAACGGTGGAGCAGTGAACACAAAACATTGAAAAACAGTTTGCGAGGTTGTGTTAGCTAACAGGGCAGCAACAGAGGCTACCCCCTAACAATAAAACTGTTCGCAAAGTAAAAGGTCTAATATGATACTGACTGCACAGAGAGAGTAAAAGAGTGAAGAGATTACATCAGAAAAGCAAAGCGGGAGAAGGAGCAGACAGCGGTTCGAAATCACGATGTGCGCCAGGAGAAGAAGCGGCACGGCGTCCCACAGATCGCCAAAGGCTTTTCATCTTTCCAAGAAACTACAGACAACAACACACAATTTATCTCAAAGCATCAAGGACCGAAAAAAAACCTACAACAGTGCTGACACGCAGAAGTGAATACAGTAAAAAATGGCCTTCTCTTAGCTGGAATCAAAGTGCTACAAGAGGAACGTATTAGTATAAGAAGAGTAACAATCACTGAATTATTGATTTCCTCATTAGGACTTTTGTCAGGACCATTTAGCCACTTTATAAATGAGCTTTCATTAGGGTACTTGAAAGGTAGCCCAACTCACAGTTGATTTATAATGTGCAACATGGTCAATAGAAAAGGGATGGGAGCAGAGGGAGGTGGGAAGAGGCAGGAGGGCGACACGGCCATGCTGAGCGGCTTTCCACAACAACACATCTCCCCAGTATCATCATCATCATCAGTCTGTAAGCTCAGTAGTCGAGAGGGCAAACCCAAAAGCACACACAAACAGAGGCCTGGGCAATTTTGCAAACAAACAAATGAAGGTGGCTACTTTGAAAAGCATATTCAAAACCAGTGGCTGCTGATCGAAGCCAGAAACAGTAGAGGCCATGTTTTGGATGCCTTCACTCTTTGTTGTTGCTTTTGTGGAGCTGGTTTTCATATGTTTTTGGTAAATTCAAGATCCTCTGATATGATGTTTACACTGAATGCAAAGGTGAAGACATCATTTTCACTTATCACAAGGCTACATGACTCCACATGAATGTACAGAGAGACAAGAGGAAAGAAGAAACTACAGAAAATGGACACAAAGAACTGGAGTCTTAGCTGTCACAGACACACTCCTTACACACACACACACACACATTTGGCCAGTAGGTTGCTGCATGCTGTAGCTACCGCTAACGTCTGTAACAAAACTGTGGAAAAGAAAAGAAAAACACAGACTGCGTAGTCCAACGGTCAAAACTGTTCAAATAAATAAAAAAATGTGCTTTGCATACAATCTGAAAGCATCTTAAAGGGGAAGTGCACCAATTTCACACATCAAAACCTGATTACAGGTCTTGAGGAATTCTGCCGCATATGTAAAAAAAAAAAAAAAATTAATTAAAGATCGGTTAGATCTGAAGACTACAAGTCTGAAAATGAAGAAAAATCGGAGTTTGTGAAGTCCTGAAGGTTCGAGGCTACAAGCCGCTACAAGCGTAACATACCCGAATCTCCAACTGAACTGTAGGTGGATGTGTTGCATTGTGGGCACTGTAGGCGTCAGAAGAAGACGAAGAAGAAGAATGCGTGGAATAAAAAAGCAACATCTTTAGTTCTGCTGCATCAGTTCTGATTGTTTTATATACAATGTGAGTCTGACAATGTTATAAGAGCAATGCTACATTAGTGGAGAACAGTTTTAAGGCACAGCAGCCACACGTCAGTGGATCCAGGGATACATCTTTCACCCGCTAGGTAAACATTGAGTTTAACTGAAAGAATGACTTCACATTCAAAAAAGCTCAACAAGGTTTTCGGCATGGCTATATCTTTTGTAAAGAAACATCCCAAACAGAGACCTCCGGGTTTTTCTCTGTACAACCGAAGCCAAATGCAGGAAACTAAAGACACTATGAGAAGAGATAAAGTAAGAGATAACATCTGACCATCCTGTCGATTCCCACCACTTAACCTAACAAGCGCACCATGGCAACAAATCACCTCATGTCCATGTTCATTAGGTAATTAGGAGCATCCCATTGGCTGGATTGGATTGTCGTTTGTTATCTGCAGACCGAGGCTAAACACTGGACTCCTCTGACAGACTGACTGAGGAGCGTCTTCAACAGAGGCTAGCTTGTAGTAGAATAAATAGGGAGTCTATTTGAGTAAGATGATACCTTTAAGGTACATTAGGAGAACCTTACTTTTTTGTAAGTGCCCGTTTCCTTAAACTGTTGGCTGACTTTAAGCTCCTGCTTCCTTCCAGGAAGTCTTAGAAGTTCTTTCATTATATTTCCTGTGGGAGCGATTTGTGTTCACAGCAGAGAACTGTGTGTAGCACGTTTTCAATTCTCTGCCGTTGTGATTTCACCTGCAGTGTATCAATGCAAAGTGTACTGCACTAATAAGTTTAGCGGAGTGCACGCGTGTCTCAGCTGGCTCACCTAAAGAAAACAGTGGCTCAGGTTTCCAGAGCGGCTGAGGTGTCGTTTATTTGCACAAACAAATCCCAAAACAAAACTGAAAGAAGGGGAAATATACAAAGTCAGCGGCTTGAGATCAAACATCTAACGCCAAGAAAAATAAAGTATCAGGTGACAGTCAGGTGAACTGTGCAACAGAAAGACAAACGGGGCGCAAACAGCCTGAATCTGAACAATCCACCCGTGTTCATCAACGCTCCACTGGTCGGTCACCATATTAAAGGATGTCAGAGGCGATGAGCTTCACTGTAGCGCTGCTGTCCCGAGGCCACAGCACCTTTAGATGCACTTTCTACCGGCCACACTAGACGCGACGCACAGAGCCATCGATTTCTTTCCCCTCTGACACTTAATCTAACCCACAATGATCTACGACCTTATTTTAACACTAATTTCTTCTTGATCAGTGGTGATAAATATCGCATTGACATAACCAACTCTTTGTGCATTGCATCAATGCACTGTTTTGTTTAACACGACACCGCCTGGAGCGCTCCGACTGGCAGTTTGAGAAATGATCTGAGTTGCGTTGTCTTGCCTTCAGAGATGCAGCAAGCGGTTTGAAAAATATATTTCTTTCTGTTGCACTGCACTGATTCAAAGGTGCTTTTTCTTTTTCTTTTACTTAAACTACTGTTGCTGCTAGAAAAAATCCAACATCTTTAAGAACAAATACAAAAACTGAACTGCTAAAATGAACTGATAAGATCGCCACCTCAAATATTTTTCATTTTATTTCTAAAGTGGAAAGAAAACTATCTCACTTGTTGATTTTATCCTAAATCACAAACACCTGCATTTCATTTGGTAAGTAATGTTGGACAATTGAAATTAATTCAATATTACATTAATATTTATTGACTGTCTTTGTGTACATTTACACTATTTAGGAAACACAGATACAAAATAAAGATAAGACGATGTGCTGCATACAGTAATTTAAAGTCACATCGATCACTAACGAGCTGCACGCGCGTATTCAGTGATCTCGTAGAAAACACAAACACTGCCACCAAAACCACTGCGATGTTGGAAATGAAGCTGCTGAACAACAAACTGCCGGCTGCTTCTGAAACGATTCCAGCGGAACCTGAACGCCACACGGCTGCATCCAGTGGACATCGTGGTTTAATGATGACGACGATGATTTGGTGATTCGCAGATCAAAAGGCTAGTCTAGACATCTAGGTTGAAATTAGGTTTCGACCATTTAAATGACTATTTTTCAATGTGAAGCAGGTCTAAACAAGTGCTTATATGCATAAAACGAATAAAACTGTTATGATCGCTTGTGTGGACCCAAGTGCAGACAGAGGCACGGCAGAGTGGAGAAAAATAGGGTTTATTAAACACAACCAAACAGGCGGGAGGAGAATCTGGGCAGGGAGGAATGGTTACTAGGTGAATGAAGGTGGACACAGAGATGGTCGATGGAAGGCTGCTCCCAGGTTGAGCGGAGTGAGTAGACGAGAGGGAAACCACAGCTAAGCAAAGACAACAAGCTCAAGAAACTAGCAAGAGGCCGAGAGCAGAAGCTACCACTGTAGTAGATGCAATGATCTGGCGACGATCGTCTGGAGAGCAGAGGAATATATGCA
>JAVQJD010035098.1:0-13124 GCA_036023655.1 Nannoperca australis
AATCAGAGTAGTCTCTGAAAAAGAATCATTTCAGTTAAAAATGTAAAGTAGTTTGCTTCTCAGCACACTCAGCATTTCACGAGTAATTGCCATGAATAAAGTTATTTTATTCGGATATATCCTGATGATCCCTTTTTAATAATATAATCATTTTAGGATCGCTCTCCATTTCATGTGTATCAATCTGCTCAGTTGTTGGAGGGAGTAATGCAGGCTCCCAGTAGGCCTCGTCCCTCATCACCGAGGCTGCGGCGGCTCTCTCCTCCTTCCTGGTCTGCTCAGTCGGGTGTTTCTCCCGCTCCCTCTTCATCATTGTCTGAGGGTGTGTGTGTCTGTTTCTCCCTCGGGTGAACTGTCACTGATGCAGTGTTGCCTGAGTGCATTTGAGCGTGGCTGAATGTGTGCCAGTGGCTTCCCCCGCTCTCCCCCATCTCAGCCTCGGTTGAGTCACCTCGTCAACCCCCCCCCCCCCTCTCCGAGTCTTCCCATCCCACACGTTCTAATATTATAAACGCCTTAACAAATGCACAGGTGGGACAACGCTGTCTGAGCCACGTGTGCAGATGCACTGTCCGTGCCCGAGTGTCCTCAGAGAGGAGATGATGCGTATACTGCTGTTGCCTCACTTCACAGAACCATAAATTAGTAAAATTTGTCCGGAAAAGAAGCGTGTTTTATTCAGACAAGATGAGTCACATAAAAAATGTCTGCCTCTTCAAATCAAGTAAAAGCGGGGCATACAATATTTTTGTCGTTTTAATATCATGTTCATTTCACTTGGATCATATCAAGCACACAGTAAAGCGTACACTTAAAATACACAATATATTTCAATTTTTAATGTTGTCATCCTTCTTATTAATCGCTTCACGTTTGAAAGAGTGCTCTATCTGAACCAGGATTCTACATTTGTTCAGTCTGTTACTGAAGAAATAACACTGACATTTCCTGCATTGCCTCCTCTCTCCTCCCTCTTTGAATGCGCATAGTCTTGGAGCACTTCAGTACCGCTTGTAGTTCGGAGGAGTGTATTCACTGCTCCCTCAGTATCCCGTTTCATCAAAGAGCAGCCTGCCAGTGTGTTGACTGTAGCAACGGCTTTGAGGAAATTCACGAGTCTGTAGAATGATAGTTTTGGGGGAAAACAAAATTGAAGATGATCGGCAGACTTCCTTTATTCTGTGAGCTCTCGAACAACACATGGATGATTTTTTTTCACTTGCTGTACTTGTGCGTGTGCTTTCTGAAAGTCCTTTAGTTCGGTGGAGTATTCTTTAAGTTTTGGACTGTTGGTCAGGCACAACAAGCTGTTCTTACTGTTTTCCGGCATTTTTAGCCAGAATGATCAGTTGATTTGAAAAGGAATCTGCTGATTAATCGCTAATGACAATAATCATTTGTTAAAGCCCCAATTATTTCATTTGAATCTCACTTCTAAGAAATAGATCAGTGAAGCTACTACTATCAATAATAATAATCTAATTTTAAAAAAAAGTACACTAATGTTTTTAATAAACTGTAAATGACACATTGCCCTCAAAGCCTCGAGTCCCCTCTTCACTGACTGAGTCTCGTCACCATTAATGTCCCACCGTAATGATACTTGGAGTCCTGTTGAGGAAGGAGCGCCCGACTCTCACTGCTGTTTGACCCTCTGGCTGCTGAAGTCAGACATCTTTTTAAAATCATTTTTGCAAATGGATTTTTTTGTTTGTTTTGTTTCTGTGTTTTTTTTATTCTTATGTAACATTTTAAGCTTATGTAACCTTTTATGCCGGATGTTTTCTGCACCTATTGACTGATGTAATTGATCGATTGTGTTCTCAAACAGTATTGGCAACGTACGTGACATAGTGATGCACAAAAATACAGATGTTAGATGTTTTAGGGATAACTGATTAGAATTGATCTTTTTCTCTGATCTACTAAATCTTGCTGTTGTGGCCGGAATCATGTATTCTTGTAAGTGCGTCATCGTACTCATAGCAGCTCCCACAGGGCAAAAAAAAAAAAATTGTTGGTCACACCCTGGTTTGAACCAACAATTTTAATATGAGGAAGATGGGGCCTAAAACATTTTTATTTAAATGTGTTTTTCTCCTCATGAATTAAAGCATTGTGTGGTGTTTAAAAGAAGAGGGGGGCTCAGCACCTTTACTGTTTGAAATGTGTCAAAATCCCTATGTATCAGTCTTGGTATACATTAGTGGCTCTTGTAACATTTCATTGGGTGTCTACATTAAGACCGCTCTTCTCGGATTTTAGTGTGCTGACCTGTGTGTGTGTGTGTGTGTGTGTGTGTGTGTGTGTGTGTGTGTGTGTGTGTGTGTGTGTTTGTGTGTGTGGGGAATCAGCGTGTGGAGCTCACGCTGTCAGAGCTGCAGGAGATGGCCACGCGGCAGCAGCAGCAAATCGAGGCTCAGCAGCAGATGCTCGTTGCAAAGGTAACGTCCTGCCTTCATCGTTTTTATCTTACTGTGAATCATTCCCCTGAACATCAGTCTTTCATTCAAAATGTGCTTCTTACTAACAAAACAGCACGCAGGTCCCAGCTCCTCTACCACAATCTGCAATATCTTCCTTCTTTTCCAGTTGAAATAGTTAAATCTGAAGCACTTTATCTACTTAAATTGGTCATTGCTTGAACCTAAATGTTATGTTCTTGTGCTGGGATCAGGCTACACAATATTTCTGCCTTTTGACATGGTTACAGGGCCTGGTGAGGCAATCATAGATTCAAAAATGTTTATATATGTGTAATTTAGCCAAGAGACACGGCAGACTATACGCTGAAGCGTGACCAATCCTAGATCATTGTCTTTCACGCATGACATGTAAATAGGCAATCTGAAAGGTGCTGGGGGGTCTGGTATTGTGTCATGAGGTCTGATCCTGCAGACCGGCCAGGTAAGTTCAGGACACAGCCTTGAAACTTCTTTCTGTTAGAGAGATAATTGACTACAGTTGCACATCTTTCATAAAGAAGTCCCATCACATCGTGAAACACACTGACAACAAAGACATGGGAGGCGGCGTGAGTCACAGTAGTACCGTCCAGTCTGTCAGAATTTATAGTTCAGTCTTTATAGAAACATGTGCACAGACATTGCAGTGTTTACTCAAGCATGTAAGTTATTCATGGTTTTGAACACCAAGGATACTACCTAACCTTCCTCAGGCCAATTACAGCTCTACAGCGCTTACTGAAAGTAGATTTTGTCTTGTAATGGAAGGAACGAGAGTTCGCGGCAAACCTCCACGCAACCAGTCTGCCTTGTCAGTCTCAGGGGCTTTTCAGCACACTAACTAAGTCTGGCCACCGTGCTCGTGGTGTGCTGATCAGTCATGCAGGATGAAGCCAACTGTAGACCCGCAGATAGAGAGACTATTTATTGCCTTCGTTGTGGCGTCTGAAAAGTAGGCTCGCTTGAAGCCCTGCGGTCATCTGGAAACCTGGGCCTGTCACATCCTATTTTAGGACCTTAACTGGAGCACTTCTCAGTTGGGTGGAGAGATGAAGTCATCTGACCCTTTCTTCAGCCTTCAGACACAGTCTTGACAGTCTTGACACAGCACAGCATTTCATTTAGTGCATACAGTAGAAAGATTTAGCCTACTTTTCTCTGCCATGGAGATATCTTGTAAGGCATGGGGTTGTGCCTTGCTGGTTTTATGTTCACGCACGCGTTGGTATTTTTGCAGAGGAAATAACGTTTCATCTTCAGTAAGCAGGTAGTGTTGAGACTGCGTTGCTGGATGCCGTTTGACCTCATTTTGTGCCTTGTGTTTACCCGTTTGCCTATAAAATGTCAATCTCTGCCTCTTCCTCCGAAGGAGCAACGTTTGCGTTACCTGAAGCAGCAGGAGCGGCGTCAGACGCAGACCGTTTCAGAGAGCGAGAAGCTGCAGAGGCTGAAGGAGCGCGTGGACAGCCAGGAGGCGAAGCTCAAGAAGATTCGGGCGATGAGAGGCCAGGTGGACTACAGCAAGGTCATCAATGGCAACCTGTGTATGTATACTTTCAATATGTACATCATTTATTTTTCATTTATTTATATATATATATATTTATATATATATTTATATATATATATATATACATACACATACACACTTTAAATTTAATTTCAAGAATATTATGAATGAACTGAAATGTGATTTTTTTCATCCAGCGGCAGAGATTGAGCAAGTTAGCGGCCTGTTCCAAGAGAAGCAGGCCGAGCTCCAGTCTGCAGTGCTGAGGGTGGAGCAGCTCAGCCTGCAGCTGGAGGACCTGCGGAGGGGAAAGCTCAACGGCGTACAGACCGCCCTGGGTGGCCAAGTAACTGGCGCTGCAGCACTAGAGCTCCGTAAACTCTACCAGGAGCTTCAGGTAATGCCAAGGGGAAATAAGTGCAGCATCTAGTGATGCTTTCCTAGGTTTACTTTACCCCCCAACTACAATGAAGTGGTCTTTTGTTGTATGTGTGTGTTTGCGTTGCGTTTATCATCATTTATTTTGCATTTATTTATCATTTATCATCCACAGATCCGGAACAAGTTGAACCAGGATCAAAACAGCAAGCTGCAGCAACAGAAGGAGCTCCTTAACAAACGCAACATGGAAGTGACGCTCATGGACAAGCGCATCAGCGAGCTGCGGGAACGCCTCTACAAGAAAAAAGCTGAGGCACGTCAAAAAGAGAACCTCCCTGTAAGACTGAGAGCGCTTAACACACCTCCTCATTAAGACTCTTTCTGTTGAAATACTTCTGACAAAAGTCCCCTGTCGCAGTGACACGTCAGTCCAGACTCCCCCCCCCCCCCCCACCCCACCCCCCCAGATGTCAACTCTTCTGACTTTCTCCTCTTATAGCTGAACAAAGCCAACGGGCCTCCCTCCCCCCAGCCAGCTCCTGGTACTCTGGGCCGTGTTGCTGCTGTTGGGCCGTACATCCAAGTCCCTGTAACGGGCCGGCAGGAAGGAGGCTACACCATACCACCTGATCCACTAAAGCCTCAGACTCTGGGCGTTAATAACCAAGCCAACCATGGCCGCACCAAGTCAGGTTGGTTGAAACCCATAAAATTACATTTGCAGTGCGCAAAAAAGGAAGCTCAACTGTAGTAGTGCATACCAGGAATAGTTTTGTTCGAAAATTTGAGTGAATTTCTTGTCTTTTTTTCCTTATTCAGAAAGCAGGAACATGGGCAGTTAGATAAGTAGAATAAAAATCAGAAGAGAAGATACTAGGTTGGATACATTTACTCCCAGAGGCAGAAGTCTTACACCGCTACACATTTAACACATCTTGCATGAAAAGCTTGTGACTAAAATTCCCTCCTGGAGCCCAACTGTTTCTTTGTTTCCTCCCTACCTGCCTTGTCAGTTAATTCTCCGCCTGGACTTGATTTCTGTGATTGTTTCCTTCCTCTCTAACCTCCCTCTCTTCCTGTGCTTTGTGTACTGTGATTCCCTTCCTTTTCTCTCCTCGTCTCTCACGTGCCTGTGCTGTCCTGTCTTTGTAATGTCTCCGTTTCACCGGGTGTGGGGATGGGGGCGACTCTTCCTGGGGCAGACGGTGTACGAAAGCCTCCAGGCTCCTGGAAGGTGTCTGATTTAGACATCGTTGTGGACCCGGTACCCCCGTCCCTTCCAGAATCACACCCGGGCACCGGGGCCTCCACTGGCTCTGACTGCACGTCCCGTGAGTGCACAGTGCTGCCTAAGCAGAGGGATGGCACTTCCTGAACCTTCTCTCTCGATTGTAGCACGGGATCCTCAGCATGCACTGGAGTTTTTACTCCACACAGCATCCTTGTGTTTTAAATATCAGTCAGTTTCAATGGCCGGGGATTTAAGATGACAGAAATTGTCTTCTGCCCCGTCAAGCCTTGAGCCTCCTTCACTTTAGTCGTTTTTATACTCAACAAAACATATTCACTTTCAAAGTAATGGGGCTGATTTTCTCCACCAGACAAATGAAAGCTAAGATGCACAGCTAGGGAATGTGAGGAGGAGGTGACGCATCTGCGCCTGGTTAACTTGAACAATTGCTGACTAATGAAAGCATCCTTGTTTGGCATCACTAAGCTCTCCTGCCAGTGCAGCATTGAGCCCGAGAACATATTGACATTTAATTTGGAGTGTTTCCTCTGCGGATTGGCTAATGACGTCAAAGTAGTGGGGTGCCATCTTGAGACACTTTGCTGCCATCTGCAGAAATGTTACACCCTTTAATCGTAGTTGACATCACGCCTCAAATGAAGGAAGTGTGACTGACAAAGCACTGCTGATCCTGTGCGCCTGTGTACACGTCTGAGAAGGTTCAATGATTTTAAGTACCTCCATAAATACATCAATGCAAAGCAGTCCTAAATATTTGGGCTCTGTTCTAATTCCATAACATTCCCAGATCGCCTAACCTTAACCTTCACACCGCAGTCTCACAACAACCAAGCTGTGAGAATCACTTTTAGTTGTCAAACACTCAACATGCACAAGGAAATGAAACTGTACATGTTGAAATGTTACTGGAGTCACTTAGCAACTGTCACTCCTGATTATCTGTGGAGACTCAGATCAAGCCGTTTCCTTTTAGACTTGGTAAGTGTTGGTAGACCTGTCTTCTTCTTATTGCCGTATCAATCTCTGGCGCTGCTACATTTTAAAGAAGTTTTAAATAAAATATTGGAAGCTGCTTTTTAAACAGATTTTCCAACGGTCGCCACACTGCAGCTTTATTTATATTCATATTATACAAACAAATTCCTGTCAAATTGTTCCACAACTATTGCTGTTGTTTTTGTTGTCTTCCCTTTTCCATCCTCTTTCTTTTCATCCTATCCTTGCTGTATAAAGGTGCATGTTTTATTTTGCACATATATTTTCTATAAAGTAGTAAAATTGTTTTAGTAAGGAGACAAACACTTATCTTCTACTAAATTGCAATTTAGTTACCATTTAGGTACAAAATACTAATGCGGATACATTCATTGCCATCGTTGCTGTGACGTGAAGGCTCAGGATTTTTGTCCTATTGATCAACAAAAAGAAACTCTTGGAACATTTTAGTCTCTGGTGTTTTTGATCAAATTTACTTGGAGAAGAACGTAGAACAACTTGTAAATCCTTTTGTGCAAGAAATGATGAAATGTTATGTGTCAGGTGTGTGTGTGTGTGGCCACATGGACCTTTCAGCAGAGAACAGTAATGTTGAGAAAGACAAACACCTGCCCAAAATGTCTACTAATAAAAGATTTATGTAGCCTATGGGAAATGTATTATCCCCAGCTCAATTTGTATTTATTATCAGTGTTTTAAGTAAATAATACACAAAGCCATCTTTCTTCAATGACCTGGGGCATTTGTAGTAATAT
This sequence comes from Nannoperca australis, assembly GCA_036023655.1. Taxonomy (NCBI): domain Eukaryota; kingdom Metazoa; phylum Chordata; class Actinopteri; order Centrarchiformes; family Percichthyidae; genus Nannoperca; species Nannoperca australis. The sequence goes on from JAVQJD010035098.1 coordinate 7,360, forward strand.
GTGTATATATATATATATATATATACGATTTATGTTTTTTAGAGAACTGGTTTGATTCTTCCATTACATTTGTGAAAGACGCTGAATTAACATTAACAAAGGCAGCAAGGAGTCTCCTTGAACGTCTCTTAATGGTGTCTGGTTAATAGGATAGGCTTTTCAAAATCCTGAACCCTCCATTTAACACCAATCCTAGGTCGAAATGGTACAGATATATACGTGTTCTATATGTATGAAATGTTACACATACTAATGTTCTAGAACTCCCATCACTGACTTTCCACCTTGTGTGGAACAAAGTTACACACTTCAAATAAAGGACACAAATAAGATGGTTCCATTTTGACCTAGCTCTGGTGGACATGCTCCGTCACTACCCTGAGTTGTAAAAGAGGCTTATGCTTCTCACACCACCTCAGTCCTTGGGTATGGTCTGTTTTTTTTCTCTCTTGCAACACACTTACTGTGTCCTGTTTGTGCCCCAGCTAATGAAACTGGTTGGCCTACTGTAGGCAAGACCAGCACATCTTTAAAGCCTCCAGAGAGACGAGACTCAGGAACTGATACCCAGGGCAAGAGCCCTCCCTCAGGCTCCCCCGTCACTCCAAGTGCAGAAAAGGTAGACCTTCCAATGCCCCTTTAATGTTGTTGTTTATTGGTTTTTGTAGCTATTAACCTCCTGATGTAATGTCACATCCGTAAGAAAAATGTTTTCTGTTTGAGATTGTGCTAACTGTTAAGACTTACGGTCGTAAATTGAAGTCTAGATTTAGATTCTTCTTCTCTGTACAAAAGACTGTTTTTAATGGTGGATGTTTGTGTGTTATTTAATGCTTCTTGCAGGTGCTAGACTCCAAAATGGCCGCGTCCTCCCCTGCCATAACCAAGCCACAGCCGCCCCCCTATGGCTCCCACCTCACCTCTGCAAACTCTGCCACCTCCTTGGAGCGCCGCAAGGACGCGCCTCCTCCTCGCCCAATCCCAAACCCGCCAGCTCCCGCTTGGCCCCGCGTCCCCCCCTCCACGGGCTCTTCCTCTCAGCAGATCCAGCAGCGGATCTCGGTGCCGCCAAGCCCCACCTTCCAGCCTAATGCGCCGCTTTTCCCCCCCGGGCTGAGCGAGCGACTGGATCCCCCACCCGCTGTGGCAGTGCGCCCCTTCATCCCAGACAGAGGATCGCGGCCTCAGTCGCCCCGAAAGGGCCCGCCTACCATGAACTCCAGCTCCATCTATCACATGTACCTCCAGCAGGCAGCGCCAAAGAGCCAGCCACTCAAGCCTGCTCTCAAAGCGGGTAAGAGCTGAAGAGATCTTTAATTCCATTAAAGAAAATGTGTTTTCATGATCAGGTAGTTTGATAATTAAATCTTGAATCACATGAATCATGCTTTATGTTCTGTATTGTGATAAAGTGTCTGTTTCAGTATTGCTGCCACTTAATAGATCCAGTTTTGTCTTCTTAGATTATAATGAATCAAACGGTACCGCAGGTATATTTTTCAACATTTACCATACATCTTAAATTATGTCAATTTATGCTGAGGAATTAGTCAATTGATCTTTTTCTTTATTCCACAAAAGAAAGAAAGCTGTGTGTGTGTGTCTCCCCTCAGGCTCTGGGAAATAGTGATGGGCAACTTTAACTCTTCACTATCTAGCTAATCGATTAATTAAAAAAAAAATTGTCAGGTGAATTAATAATGAAAATAATAAGGTCGGTGCTCTCCAGTATAATTCCACACTGTCTGTTTGTCTCTAGTATATGGGAAGCCTGTTCTCCACCCCAGCTCGACACCCCCCTCGCCCCTGCCTTTCGTCCAGGCGGGAGGGGCCTTCCCATTGCTCCAAGGCCATCCCAGTGGTGAGGACGCTTTTGATGGCGAATTTGATGATCACGACTTCTTCCAGCACCCGGAGCCCTCGGCGCCTCCTCCCAGCGTGGAGAACATCCCACGGCCACTCAGCCCTACTAAGCTAACGCCCATGGTTCACTCCCCGCTGCGCTACCAAAGTGACGCGGATCTTGAGGTGCTCCGTAAAAAGCTGGCCAACGCTCCAAGACCGCTCAAGAAGCGCAGCTCCATCACAGAACCAGAGGGCCCCAGCGGACCCAACATCCAGAAATTGCTCTACCAGAGGTTCAACACTCTAGCAGGAGGCATAGAGGGAAATGGAGTCAGTGGATCAGGAGGTGGCAACGGTGCAGGTAGTGGAACACCATTTTATCAGCCAGCTAATCCTCCTGGATATCTGGGAGGCGACTCCGTGGCTGATACGGACAATGGCAACCTCCCGTCTGAGACGCCGCCACAAGGGGCAGAGGAGCCGGGCTCTGAGGCTGCACCTCCATCTACTGACGCTAATGACAACGAGCCACTGCCCTCTCCACCCGAGGGGCTGGGGGACCACGCTGAAGAAGAGGGGCCGGAGGAGGAGGAGGAGAACAACAACAACGTGGGAAGCTGTGAGGCGTTGCTGCCCAGCCCAGTGCTGGAGGTCACCACTCCAGAAGAGAGCGGCATGGTGTCACAGCCCCTGGTGAGAGACGCATACACACACCCACACATTTATTATTGCATTTAGAGGGTTACATTTCCAATTTAAAAAATGTGTAACTCGTGCTTTCTCCCAGGAAAAGCGCACAAACCTGAAGAAGCCGAACTCGGAGCGCACCGGCCACGGCTTCAGGGTGAAGTTCAACCCTCTGGCCCTCCTGCTGGACGCCTCATTGGAGGGAGAGTTTGACCTCGTCCAGAGGATCATCTATGAGGTATGTCATGACTGTGTGAGTATACTTTACTTATTTATTTTATATTTGCATGTAGGATAAGAACTCATCTTTTCATCTGGGTCTTTGTTTTTTCCCAGGTGGAAAATCCCAGCACCCCCAATGATGAGGGCATCACACCGCTGCACAATGCAGTGTGCGCGGGACATCACCACATAGTCAAGTTCCTGCTGGATTTTGGTGTGAACGTCAATGCTTCAGACAGCGACGGATGGTGAGTCCAAGCCCTCCAACACAGGAGAGTTTGATTTCGACACGATCTTCTGTTTCATCCGGTTAAATGTATCCATTGTGTTTGCTCGAACAGGACTCCGCTTCACTGCGCCGCCTCCTGCAACAGCGTCCATCTCTGCAAAGTGTTGGTTGAGTCAGGGGCCGCCATCTTTGCCAGCACCATTAGTGATGTGGAGACTGCTGCAGATAAATGCGAGGAAATGGAAGAGGGCTACATCCAGTGTTCCCAGTTTCTATACGGTGAGAACCAGTCAGTCTAGCATGAACAAATGTAACTCTAAGGCAACTTGTTGTAAGTACCAAAAAAGTATTGTATGGCATTTGGTTTTAACAATTTGAGATTACTTTATCGATAAAGGTTATGATTTGACCCAATACCGGTTCGCGCTCTCTCACGCAGGTGTTCAGGAGAAGTTGGGTGTAATGAACAAGGGGACAGTGTACGCTCTGTGGGACTACAAAGCTCAGAACCAGGACGAGCTGGCGTTCAGTGAGGGGGACGCCATCACTATTCTGCGACGACAGGACGACAGCGAAACAGAGTGGTGGTGGGCGCGACTCGAGGACAACGAGGGCTACGTGCCTCGCAACCTGCTGGGGGTAACGACAACATACGTTACTTGTCTTATTTGTTCAGTTTCCATCAGCTCGCCAGCAGGTTTAACTGAAGGTGTGACGGGAAGGGCTAGACAAGTCATCAGTGCATGGCATTTTATTTTCCAGTGTTCTGATTTAGTTTATCCTGATTAATGACTGTAGACCTAAAATGACTGAAAGCACTAATGAACTATTTTTGATAACTGATTAGCTATTTGAGTATATTTTTGAACATTTGCATTTCTGGTTGAAAGTATCAAACCTGTTTCACCCTTGTAACCTTTGAGAGAAGGCAGAATAATTGATAATGAAAAGAATAGTTAGTTGCAGCCCTAAATGACGGTATGACCTGTTAACGATACTTAGACCAAATACTAGACTTATTGACCTTATCCATGGGCTGATCTCCGATTGGATGTCATTGATTGTTGTTGCTATTGCTTATTGCTCCGTAAGATTTGTTAGGATTCTGACAAATGATCAATTAATCATATGAATAGATTCATGAATCCATGAATCTGGTTTATCGCCCAGCTCGAGTCATGGGGCACAATGGTTTTAGCATTGAAAAGAAAAATACATGACACACAACTGTGCCAATGATGTCCGTGACAAAGTACATAATAACAAACACAAGCAAGTCAAATTATTCATGTTGAACATTTCTCCTCTTTCCGTTTTGTTTTCTTTGCAGCTCTATCCTAGGATCAAGCCTCGTCAGCGCTCCCTGGCGTAGTGTCTCACTCCTCTGACCTCTGGCTAACAGCTGGACTAAGTGACACAACCGAGAGCAGAGAACAAAGGAGCCTGGCGCTCTGTCTTCTACCCATGGCCAAAACCGCCCCCGGCCTCGTGCTTCTCAAAATCTTTTTTCCTGGAAGCTACAGGCACTAAACTCTGACACACACATTTACATTTACATCTTACACACACACACACACACACACACACGTACACAATGAAACACAAGCACTCCAACTGAGAAAATCTCTAAAACCACTCCATCCTGACTCCACCAGCACCTCCTCAACCACATTTCAACCCATTGCCCTCTCATCGTCCCAACTTGATTTTACCCCGAGTCCGTGTCAGCTCTGTATCAGACATCAACTTGAAGAATAAAACACTAAACCCTCATCTCAGTATTTCTCGCAGTGTTCACACTTCTTCAACCATCTCCATCTCTCTAATCAGTTCTGTGGTGGCACTGGTTTACATGACACTGTGTGGTGACTGGAAAAGCATCTCTAAAGGGTAAGAATTTGCTGATTTATTTCAGTGAAATGTAAGTTGAGTTATAAGACGTTACATTTTGTAATGCTAGTTTGATCCCCTTGCACCAAAATAACTATCGCAGAACAATTTGCTCTGTTTCATTTTGCTGTAGTCTAACAACCAAAGATCAGTATAGATTCAACCTTTTTATTCGATTACTCCCTAAGACCTTGCAGAATTGTTGAGGAGAGAGATAATCAATTGGTTTGCTGCTATCAATAATGATTAATAGCCCCCACGAGTCAATTAAAAGTGCTTCTAGATATTGCCATGGAGCAGAAAATGGATTCAGGAGAGGATAATAGAAAATGTTGTAAATCCTCAGTATTAACTACACAGGCCAGTCAGAACAGATCCAGCATATTAAAGTGAGGATGAAAATAGATTGAAAGCTCACAACTTGTCGTAAATTGCATTTCATGAACATCGCTGCAAGACGTGTTTTTTTTTTTGTTTTTTGTTTTTTTCTTCATTCAGTGTCATCTGTTCAAAATGTGGATGCAGGACTATTGTAGATGTGTGGCAACAACATTAATAAACTGTAACCGCCTACCGATTATAAGTGACACTTGAGACAATTTCAGTTGACGTATCAAGCGGAGTGAAAACACTGTTCAAAAGAGCAATTCAAATATTTACGCAGAGTTTGTATTTTTGGTAGTCTGATTGTCCCTGAAATGAACAGCTTGTCTTCTGCAAACGATATTGTCATGGAAATGGATGACAAACAGTATTTTGCTTTACCAAAACAGGTTTTCAAATTGATTCTGTATTGTGTATTAAGGATATTAACATATAACATTACAGGTATTAGAATTTGGGGGGGGGGGGGGGGGGTTGTTTTTTAGCTGTGTATTAGGTGGTGTTGGGG
>JAVQJD010035104.1:0-18991 GCA_036023655.1 Nannoperca australis
CCCCCCCCCCCCCCCCCCCCCCCGCCCCGGCGCCGGGCCGCCGGGCCCGGCGGGCCCCGCCCCCCCCCGCCTGACAACGGCCTTTCACCGCCCAGCAGTCCTATTTTTGAACAGGGCAAGATGATCACTAATCTCACGCTACAAAACAAATAAATAAATAATAAAAACAACGTTTCAACAAATAATTTCTGTGAAATAAATACGCGATTAACTGATCAAGCGGAGAAAGGAGGCAGGCATTGCTATCATGTAAGATAGTGGAGAAGCTCCTGGGCTCTGTTGTGGAAGCAGTTTGAGATTTTTTGTTGTTGTTTTTTTCTCTTCAAAACTCTTAATACTGCTTCCATCACAGATGTCAATGTCCTTGTCTAGTTGCTCCCACCTTCAATCACACCCACAATCCCCAGTTCCTCCTCTTTGGACCTCCCCCTATAATGACCTGTGACAGGGAGGCAGACATGCCGCAGACTTGCACTTCTATCTGTGGATAGAGAAGTAAGATTAGTAATGTAACTGTAGCGTAAATGATTTTTAACACCACAGAATGTCACTAAGTGGCACCGGAGCAAAGAGAACTGCCCTAAACGTCGGTTACTTTATCTCACAAGTGAAGCGAGACAAATACAGGTGGTGTTCACCACAGAGGAAACCATAAACTGCATGTGAAAGCTGAGGGAGTTGGGCCTTTTATAGAGCACAGATAACAGCACTGGCATATCACCACAGTAGTACACACGGGAGCAAATACTACAGCCCCAGTTGTTAAGCTTCCTCAAAAGATGGCTAAATGTGTACCGCGCATGATTTTAAGTAACCTTTAAACTTGAAGTGCACTTGATTTACAGTACCTTGCCTTACATGTAGTGCATTTTCACATTCGAGTTAAATCAAGCGTGCCTCAAGTTTGTTGTTTTAAAACCGCGTTAAGCGAGGTGGCGCTTTTACACGACTCACAACGCAGCCGTTTGTCATCTCAATCAAAAGTACAAACAAATCAACTAACGGATGCTATTACTCATGTGAAATCAGGTTAGATGATTTGTGATTTTATTTTTTTTGCGTCCTGACAGGGCAGGCCTCCTCACAGTCTGTGCCTGCGAGGGTCGGAGCGTGGCGGGGAGGGCGGCGGGGGCAGGGTGACAGTGATCGGGGGCTCCACCGGGTCGTCCATGGGCAGGACCAGGCGGGTGCCCCTGATCGCCACTTCGTGTTCCGCCAAGGCGAGCTCGTGATCCAGGCCTTCGTCGGGCGGGCCTCCTCCGCCGCCGGTGCTGGAGCGCTTGCGGTTGATGGTGTGGGATCCAGAGGCGTCCGTGCTGACGGTGACGTCGGCGTACATGGAGCTCACGCTGGCGTCGTTCAGGATGAAGTCGGAGTCGTCGTCGCGGAGCTGACCTTCGTTCTGGGGAGAAAGGAGGATGAATACAGTCACAGGAGAAGGACGGAAGAAGAAGCTACTTTAAATAAAGAATCCAAATGGACACAGAAGAGGAGCTTCACCACCTAATTTCACACAAGTTTAAGACTTGGACTCCTAAATTAAGTCTACATACACACATGGACTAACAAAACATAGACTATTAACTGGGTTTCAAAGTGAATTCCTGTTCTTCTTAAATTCTGTAAAACCGATAAAGAAACACAAAAATATCAAACTCATGAATGATGCTATTATATTTGTAAACATCCATGTACTTCAAATAGTCAAGAAGTTACAGATCGGACCTGTAAAAGTGCTACTTTAACTGTATTACATTAGGCTGTGTGTCCAAACCTCGTAGGCCTGTGGGCTGGTGAGGCATCGGGCCAGCGGTCCACAACAACCGGGCAGAGTGGCAGTGAGGGGAGGGCCGCTGTGGGTCAGGAGGGGCTTCAGGTAGCTGGAGAACAAGCTCTGTCAAGGACTGTTGTGTTGCACCTGTACTACATTGTGTCTGATGCTGGACAAAGCTACTGCTGTATATTTCTCACAGTTTGTAAAGAGCCCCCTCTGGTGTCCAAAGCTGAATCTAGCATCCCCGCTGAAGACGGGATGATCAGTGTGTGATCCGCGACTCAAAGGATACTTGTGGTCAAAGTTGTACCAGATCCTGAAGGGCCAGGCGCTCTCGTGTTTGGTGTTCATCCGCTGTGACCCATCCAACACCGCTGAACTCTGTTGGGCAGAACATTTCTTTTTTATTAGTCACCGATTCGTTACTTAAATGTTTGTAGATTTAGCAACCAAAACAGAAGATGGAGATTTAAGTCTGAACCAATTACTTACGGAGTTGTCCTGATCGGAGTCCACACCCACGCTGAGAGAGAAAAAGGTAGCACGAAGTTACTGACAGAAAAAACCTTCAACAGAAGGCAAAACAAGAGAGACAAAACAGACGTCCAGCCTTACGGTATGCTCATGAAGGTCAGCATGGGCGTGGTGCCCCCCCCACAGATCCAGACAGTGAAGAAGACAATCAGGAGGGTGGTGGAAAACATCATCTGACGGGCGTAAGTCGCCGTGTCCCGGATAGAAAGAGCAAAGGTCATCGCCCCGCGCAGACCTGGAGGACACAACAAGAACAAGACGGCGTGGGAGCGAGAAACCGTCCGTGGTTGTGCGTTTCACCAAAAGGCAGCGTTAGAGAGACCCAGAGTGAGGCAGCGTGCACGTTTCCATTTATTATTAACTCAAGAAAAAGCCAACTAAATATTTCTAACTTAACGTTGCTGTTTTCAGTGTTCTGCGTAATAAAAAGGAAATGACATTGAGGGTTCAGACACAAAGAAACAATAAGTGCAGACATGTAAGGGAGTTCTATTATTAGCCAGTTTCACCAGTAAATGTCAGCGGACTGTTATTCATAACAAAACTGTGTCTGTTGGTCTAGACGGAGTCTTAACACACCTTTATCTAAACTACAGGCTCATTTTAATGGAACCAGGTTCGCAGCTGACAAGTAGTTCAGTACTTTTGCTCCAAGCCTGAGGAACTTTTTCCAACTCCTTATCTTTACTACATACTGTTGACAACAGAGGCTGTCTCAGCCCGGTACCTGCAAACATCATGACGTGCTGAAAGTTGGATCCGATCTTGTTCTTGCGGCCCAGGTTGAGCAGGAAGGACAAAGGGTAGATGTTTGCCGCTCTGCCCAAAAACACGGCCATCTACGCAACGCAAGAAGGTCAAGGACACAACACACTGCAAAGCACAGCATTGGGAACATCAGTATCATGATGGATTTAAATACAGAGTGGGTGAACATGTTACATGGGCTGTAATAGTCTATTAAAGATAAAAACTACATTCTGGGAGAATGACTTAACTACAAGAACTATGGCACAGTTTACTACAGTCATGGTAACCAAAAAGAAGAAGTGGTTATGCGGAACAGCATCCATCATCAGATAGCCAATCGTCTCGGGAGCGTCCAGGAAGCTGTTGATTTCTTTAGCGAAGGATACAAAGGCTCCGATGATGAACATGGGGTTGAAGACATGTGACTGGAAGGAGAAGAGAGTCAGACCCATGTAGGAGAAGATGAAGTTCTCTGCCAGGAAGTTCAGCAGCTCAAACAACTGATGGGGGGGGAGAAAAAAAAAAAAACGTGTTAACAAAATGCATGAAAACGGAACATTCACATCGCGTTTCGGATGTCGTCAGATGATTCACGATGGCATGAGTGCAAAATGTTACCTGTATTGTCAAATTTACACATTCACGTTGTTAATTCAGACATTTAATACTTTTTAAAAAAGATCTTGCACACCCTAAATCTTAATGATAAGGCTAAAAACAAGAAAAAAACAGAATTCCGGTAAGATTTATATATAAATAAAGTAAGTACAAGTGAGCAACAGCGTGCAGGAATCCTTCTTAATTACGGTTTCCACAAGAGAAGGATTTTTTACAGAGCTACTAAACAGTAAAATATGGAGCTTAGCTTTCAGAAAAATGCCAGCTGGTGGATCGTAATGGGTTTTTGCCATGTTGGACATGTTAATTCCCCCAAATCTCATCTAAACCCTACACAAAAAAATAGCGATGGGTTTAGTTTTTTTTAGATTCTTTAATAATAAAGTTATTGCAAAAAAAGAAAAGCAATTAGTCCAACACCACACTGTGCTACCAAAAGTAATGTCTGTCCAACCCCTCAGAAACACAGTGCTAAGCTACATTATGGTGCTGGGGCTCCGTCTCGTTTAGCCTCTATATGCTAACTGGTATTATTAAAAACATCCATTTTCCACAGTACCCAGATGACGCAGAGCTACATTTGCTTGCAGGACTTGCTGCCGTGATGTCTTTCAGCTCTCTACTTCAGTGCATAGATGACACCAGCTTTCTAAGAACTTTCTGCACCTTGGAACTAAAAACTCAAATGAATCTGATGTTTTGTACTATTGCCAAAGAAGCAAAACATCCTCTTTTCTAAGTATTTTCATTCAAGGCATTTCTCTGTCATTGTCATCTGTAATAATTCTCTTTTAAAAATTGTATAAAAATAAAGGTATCCATTATCATATATCCTATAATATATTAGTAGTAGTAGCAGTATTGGTCTTCGGCAGAATGTTTACATTGTTACAGAGCAATGTGTTAAAGCTGTTTAAAGGTAGAAAAGTAGAAAAGATATGTGGTTGCACATCACCTGTTTGGTCCTGTCCTGAGAGTCCGGGGACAGATTGTTGAAGGTGTAGTGAGCCTGAGTGATCCCACAGAACAGCACAGCCACTACACCTGAACAAAAAAAACACAGATACACAGATCTCGCTTCAGTATTACTCAAAACACATTGAATTATATTTTACTGGAGGGGCTCAAACACATTTTTAAAAGAAATCACCAAGGAACGAGAAAGTATGGTGATATTCTACGTTTTTGTTATTGTTGAGAAAAATCAAATGAATTGATCCTTCTAACAAGTTTTGTCTGTGCGTGAGCCTGGGTGACATGTTCCTTCATTACCGTGACGCCCTCCTTTGTAGTTTAAGTCAATCCCACGGACTTTACACTGAACCGGAGCTGCTAATACTCACTAGAGCACAGAATGTGTATTAATCAGCTGCTTTCGACAGTCCCCAACAAAACCACTAATTACCCCTGTTTGAGTAAAGTTTGCTAAAACTACAGTGAGCAGCAGAGAGAAAGACCAACACATTGTTGGTTCTGTTCTTTGCATAGGATTTGTTGACAACAGGAAAAATATAGATTATTATTATTAGTCATTATCATCGAGCAAAAACACCCAAACAACAACAGTTCAGGTAAACAAAGCCTGTGTCCAACTGGCGCTACACACGAATAACTATATATATGTGTGTTTTTTTTAAATTACAGGTGGAAAAAAAGGCTAAAAATATTTGGGCGCATTATGAAACGTCACAGAAAATGTTATTTGAAAAAAAGACCAAAAAATTTGACCCATCTTTAAAAATCTTAAAAGTAAACTCGACTAAACTGTTGACTAAATGAAAAACTATAAATAATAAAATGACAGAATTTTTTGTCAAACGCCTACGACTAACAGAAAGTCAAAATGAGTTGCCAAAATGTTTAAACTGCATGCACGGGTGCAGTGCGCAGGTGTACCTGTGAACCCGCAGGCCTCGGCCAATAGGAAGGTGCTCCAGGACATGAGGAAAAAGAGAGCAGTCTCCAGCAAGGGGAAGTCCCTCAGCTTCGTGAACTTGGTCACGTGACGAAAACTGAAAGTCAAGGTGCAAAACAAGAGGTGGCATGTTTTCGGAAACACAGACACAGGCACAGACAAATATGGAGGTGGAAAGAAAGACATAACCTTGGTAAAATGAGACTGAAGAGATCAAATAAAGCTGTATAAGTTAAGTAAGCAGCCACAACAGCTTTTCAAAGTTCAAAGTCAAATACGACTCGAAGCAGCCCGTGAAATCATTAAACACCAGCAACTTTAATGAGTTAGAAGGCAGTTTCAAACCCCTTTAGCGTTATTCTGTTGCTGCTTAATATAAATGGGCACTATGTGACGGTAAGCAACAGGTGAAAGGATATGAGAGCGGTCATGACTCCAGTGGCCACCCCGAGAGCAAAGGATCCGCTGAAGACGCCCAGGAAGATGCCGAAGGACTTCAACAAGGCCATGGCCTCAAAGCTGTGGCTGTTGTCGCCCGCCGGCTGGTACGCCACGATGGAGCTGAAGGGCAGATAATCAGACAACATCTTACGTAGAAAAACAGAAATGGACACTAAGAGTCCAGGAAGGGGAGCAGGTCGAACGTGAAACCACATGCTCACAAACCAATGAGATTTTCAGGCATCAAATCAAACCTGCAGCAACCCAAATCCAATTATGTCAGATTTTACATTTATTGTAGGAATTTAGAGGATTTTGGTTAGCCTTTTTAAAACAAATGGCAACAAAGACTTCACACACATGAGACTGGAGTTGGGTTTTACAGTCATAAAAAGGAAGGGGGTCAAGGTTTTGCATGCTCAATTCTAACTGGATCTTGGCTCTCTCAACACCATTCGGTTGATATCCAATAAGAAACCGCCGATTCAGGTGCTACACCTTAATGAGGAGTAGCACCTGAATGACTTTAAGGCCAACAAAGCAAACCACCAGTACTAAGCTTCAGCAGTAATAAACCTACACACACAGATTACCAAAACTTTCATGAGAAAGTTCTATTTTCTGGATATTTGTAGGGACTATAGAGCGTAGAGAAAACAGAAAAAATGATACAAGGATTGGATATGGAAAGGTTGCAGCGGCAGCGGGGTGTAGGGGAGGGCAGCGATCATCCTAATGGGTGGTGGTTCAAGGCTACATTCTAAAGTAAAAGACCAGCATCACATCCACTGAGCTGAGATGATCAGGTTCTAACACTGTTACTCTGCCAGCACAACCACGCAAACAGACCCACCGGGGAGTCAGTGTCTGGTTTTCTCCCAGCCACTCCCCCTCCACCTCGGGCCAGACTGTGCCATTGTCTCCCGGGGAGAGCACAGCTCCAGCCCCCGGCATACTCTGCTTCTCCAAGCGGAGGAGAACGCTGCATACATACGTACAGGCAGGCGGTGAATGACACGGATGTGTGAAGGAAGGCAAGCAGTGAAATGACAGGGACTGACGTTAGTATCATTGGTGTCCGTTCGTGTGCAACGTACAACACAAACAGATGATTTTGCCACAAGTAGCCTGGTTAAGGTGCAGGTCATTGACACACATTTCAAGAGGTTTGGTCGGCGTAATTTATTTCTCCTGTCCATGCTGGCTAGAAAATATCCCTATCTTAATGCAATTCTAATTTAAGTGACGTGGGACAAAATCCACAGTCCTCGCTCTGTGTGAAGATCCGTTTTAAAGTTCACCTGAAGCTAATATGAGGCTTCAACCGTCAGTGAGACAAAACAGGCAGGAATCCTCCAAAGTTCCAGTTGTCCCTCTTTGATTTACCATCCCTTACCTGCAGCACAGAAAGGAAACACCGTACAGTGTGAAAGTAAACTTAGTTGCAAGCTTATAACTTATCATTTATTCACATCTCATTATAATTTGTATACCTGTGAATATTTAGTAATTATATCCTTGTGTTCAGTTCTAGTCATGTCTCCAGGCTTGAACTCTTCAGTGTGTATGCTGAGCAAACCTGACTCTTGTCTGAAAGGTCAAAAAGGTCAGGTATGCGGGTGGAATACGACGGCCAGCGGAAACAAGTTTCTTTGACTCTAAAGTGCTACGAAAAAGCAGTGTTCTCGTATTTTCTCAGAGAGAGACAGCTAATGACTTCTGTCTGTCTCCTATTGTACGATATACCTTTACCTTTGTCAACGACCTGTAAGTCTTTCATGTGACTTGTTCAACTTAAAAGCACAGGCGGTTTTTCAACGATAAACAGGAAAACAAAAAGCTGAAATGTGCACTAAAAAGTAAGTAACTGTGCAAAAACACCCACTTGATTCATCTAACTCAGACTGCCGGAGCCTCGCATGACCTTCAACTGAACTTATGGCACATTTTTTTGCACAAAAAGGGCTGTGGATTTTGTCCCCCAACACTTCTGTTGGAATGGAAGATAGAAAGACAGGAAGCCATCTATCCGTGGTCCCGGGGAAAAGAGCCAAATTACTCTTAAAATGTACATATTGTTGCTGTGTGGTCTGTGTGTTTATTGATGCTTACGAAGAGAGGACGATGGCCACGGCATCATTGAGGACACTCTCCCCAAAGAGTAAAGCATACAGGTCCACGTCGACCTTTAGCTCATTGAAGATAGCAAGCACCGTCACTGAGACACAGGGGAGAAAGAAAACACTCAAGTGTATAAAAGACACACAGATACCGTGCGGCAAGATTTATTTGTAGATATTGAGTTTATTAGCTGTTTATAAGCTTTTGATCCATCACAGTATATATGTCTACAATCTGTTCTCATTATAAATATATGTACATATACCCGTTTACATCACATCTTATACATTTTACTAGTATTCACCAGGCTACCACAGTACTTATTTACTTAATATTTTATTTAATATTATATTTTAATCCCATATTTTAGCTGCTGTACTATTTAATTCTCATTAGATTTTGTCAAACGTGATTTTTCTTTATACATTTTCTTTAAATATCTGTAAGAGTGCATTTGGAGGGAGCCTGAGATCTAAGAAACGACTGCTTCACCGTAATTGTTGTGTACATGACAATAAAATAAGTTGCACCATCCAATAACAGGAACTATAAGGTGTCCATAACATGCATACTTAATACAGACAATGTAAAGTAAAAATTTGACTGTGGAAACAGTGTTTTACGGCACTTCCTACCTGGGTCTGTTGCCGAAACGATGGCCCCGAAGAAGAGGCAGTCAGTGAAGAAGAAATCTCCCCCGAGCTGGCCCACAACTTTCATGAAGGACACAAAGCCGTACATTATCAGCCTAGGGGAAAATAAAGGATGTACGCAAGTCATGAAAAGGCAAAATCTTCAATCTGTCCCTGTATTTCAGTCTGAATGTTAAAACAAAGTAGCACATCCTGGGGTCATTTCAGAGACGACCAAACGACTTACCCGATAACAAAGCAGGATATGACCGTTCCCATGAAAGCATAGGCCAGGATGGAGCCAATGTTTCTGAAGAAATGTCTCTGAGACAGACAAAGACACACTTTTATTAGAACAGAGGCCGCCTCGTAGTAGCAGTTAGGCTGGGGCAATACAGACAAATATCACAATAATCATAAGAAATGATCTTATGTTTGCAAACTTATATGCAGAAAAATCCTGTGTAATAAAAAATGTTTCATTACATTGTGATGTATGGCAATATACTGTAGAGAACAACAAGGCCTATTAATAAATAATATCAGATTTATTTAAGATCTTATTTGAACTGTTAATTTACATAATTTGTGTATCATAAGTCCTTTCAACCATCTTACCCTTTTCAGACTGTAACCGGCATGGAAGATGATGGGAGGCAGCAGAATGTTGAAAAACACTTCTGGGTCAAAGGTCACCTGAAGACGGTGGTAAGTTAGAAGAGGTTATTGATCTAGTTTTAAGTAGTACATTTCCCACAGGTTGAATTCAATTAACACAATTTACCTGCCATCATTTTTTACAGACAAGAGATTATGTTTGGATATCTGTCAGATGTTGTTTATCACACTATGTACAGTCACACAGACAGAACCCAACTTTATTAAAACACAGTATTTATATATAAAGTTTTCATCTCAGTTACTGACAAACGCCATGAGATATATTTTCCTGCCATATTTGGCACCTGGTCATTTCATATGCTGGGTGAGAATGGCACACCAAAAACAACCACTTGCATCCCGCACCCAGTCGTCCGTCCGCTCATCCCCCTTGCCTTTCTCAGCATCTCGTCGTCCTGCACTTGGTGACCTTTGCCGCGGCTGACCTCCCCCTTCAGAGTGTACTCGTAGAATCGCCCACTGACGTTGACCAGCAGAGTAGCAGGACTGGCGTTGACGGCGCAGCTGAGGATCACGTCGCTCATGCTCTGAGGCACGTGGACGCCGAACCGCAGGATCACACCCACCAGCACGCCTTCGGGGGGAAGGGGGGGAAGACGAGGGAGGGAGCGGTTAGCCAAGGATCTGCAGCATAATATCCTTCACTGGTATAGTGCTTTTCAAAAATAAGTCATAAAAACTGAAAAATGCATCATGAAAACTCTTTAAAAGCCAATTTGTAAAAAATAGTCTAGTAAAGGAGGACTCTTAGATTGCTTGTCTGGTTCCTTGTGCAACGAATCAGGGTGAGCTTCTATTTTAAACACCTGCTTTTAATTATTTGGGCGTACTAAATACTTTAATTAGATCCCAATCTAATTACCCCAAAAAAGTATTTCAAAAAAAAAAAAATACACATATTAATTGGGCCAAGTGGATTATTCTGAAAGGGATGGGCTTCATTGTGAAACAAAAGATGATCCATTCAACAGATTCATCAAAGCAGCTTCTTAATGCATACTGAAAATGCAGGTGATGGTGGTGACTAGTTAAAGGGGATGATGAGTAGCTACTTTAATATCTTATATTTTTCACTTATTTTAAGTTGTTGCCAATATTACCTTATATACTATATTTTATTTGACAGCTGACAGAGGACAAACTCTAAAGACAAAAACAACAAAATGACAATTATTCAATCCTACAACAGTTACTATTTAATATCGACAGTACATATAAAACTGTATGAATACTATTCTTTACTCCCAGCAGTAACAGTATATCTAAGAAAGCGAGAAAGCTGTCAAACTAGCTTACTGGTTAAGTTTGAGGAGCTAAAGGCATCATAGCCAGCTAGCATCGGCGCTAACTCAGGTGAACTGAGTGACATTAGCTAACGTCGGTGTTCTTACCATAGATCATGGCAAGTCCTGTTTCGTGCAGAAACCTAAATCGCCGGTGTTTGAACAGCCATATGGTTAAAATGGTGAGTGTTAAGAGCATTATGAATATGAGTAGGTTGGCACTGTCCTGTCGGTGGCTTTCCTCAGCCATCCTCTCAGTAGCGACGTTGTCCATCGCACTGCTCTCGCCTTGGCTTCCGACGAGCAAGAATGTCAACAGAAAAGGCAACAACAGGAGCGCTGTCGGTGGTTTAACACCGAGAACGCGTCTCAGTGTGAATCCCATTGTGGCTTTCTGTGAAAAGGTTACATTTGTCGTTGAACTGGTATCGGTTTTGATGGGAAAGTACTGTTTGGACGAGAAATCGGCCGGACGAGAGCAAATGACAGCTTCTTCCGCAGTCTTTATCAAAACACTGGAACTTCCGGTCCTTCAAAATAAAAGCCATATGATGACTAATGGTAGTCCTGAGACCAACAGTGACCCTTCATGGTGTTTGAGGATTGAGGTTTGTTGTCATCACACAAGAGATTGCAAATGAAAAGAAAATACCTGAAAATAAACAAACAAACAAATAAAACAATAAATAGTACCCTACAATAAGTATAGGCTACAGTACCATGATAATAATAAGGAAGAAACTGATGGTTAATTTTAAATTATGATTTTGCTGAAATTGTTTATAATACACCTATTTCTCTCTCTCTCTCTCTCTCTCTCTCTCTCTCTCTCTCTCTCTCTCTATGTATGTGTATATATAACTAAAACTTTATTTTGCATTATATAATCATTACACTTATGAAATGTATTGTGAGTAGAATATAAGGCAGTTGTCCTTCATCACAACCTTAAATGCAACATTTTTCATTAACAACTTTCTCATTCAAATATATAAATAAATACATGTTTTCCACTTGCTTAGAGTTTGTTAATTGTCATGCAAGTCACATCTGGAACAGTTTGCCGTGTTTTATATTTCAAGAATCTACAACAAAAGGATTTAAGAAGCAGTTTAAGAGGTTCCTGAAGACAGGGTTGCAAAACATGTTGGTAAAATAAGTTGCGTTTGTTTTTCTGCGACATGGATGTTTAGATCAACTGAGATTATTAATGTTGTTTGTTCTTCCTGTCAATTGATTTCAATTGTTCTAATTGTTAAAATTGTTTGTACATGTATGCTTTTGATATCATTTCATTGTTGGATTTTAATGTTATAACTTCATTGTTTACTGTTTAAGTGTAAGTGCAAACATTGTTGCCTATATGTATTTTATTTGAAAATGGAGTAGTTGCCATGTTTTCAATAAAACTGAAAACAGGATATTGAGTAATAAGACCACAGTAAGTTCTCACAAAAATTTTCAGGTTAACTGGAAATCAGCTGAGACATCTCAACTACTCTCCATACTCAAATGGCACGTTAAAGGTTCATCACACATGTGGGGGTTGAGTTCTTGTTCTTGGTGAAATTAATAATTTGTAATACCAGTAAAAGATCCGATGTTTCTGTGTTCTCTGACATATTACATAAAAGATTCCACAATGCTGTTGTTATTTTATGTAACATTTTAACATAGTGTGTTTTGCCATTTTGACAGAACGAACTGATTTTGATAAGCATATGAGTTGTAAGCATGCCATCTGAGGTAAACAACAGCTTTACTGCATGTTCTCTGTTCTATTATTCACTCAATTCACATATGCTACTCCCAAAAATATACCAAGAACAAGGTTAAATCAGCCAAACAGGAGTCTCCAGAATTGTAGTGCTTATAATACAGGTTACTAAAACATAGGTTGTCAAAATGTCTTCAAATATTCAATAATTTATTTTAACAATTTGTCTGCGTGTTGTTGTATACACTTCAGATGTAGATATACCTTCTTAATCTTTATTTTTGAAACAGTTTCCTTTGACAGGAAACAAAACCACAAAACTTTGGAGCAGCACATGCAGAAAGTGTCACACAACCGATTTTACATGGCCCTTCTGTCATGCACAAAGTACATTTTAGGTGGACATGATGCTACACAGGTATAGCCTACAGTCCATGTAATCAATTTCATTTAGGTTCAAAACCTGTTTGTGCACATTTTGATATGCATAATACACTTGTCCAAATATTCAAAAAGGAAAAACAAAACAAAGCAAATAACACAGCATCAACCACAAAAATGGAGAATGTATCTAGGGTTAGGGTTAGTCTGTATAGTCTGACATATATGTCACAAATTAAACCCGACAGATGACAACCATAGACATCTAAAAATAATAATTTGGTTCTGCGCATGTGCTTTGAACAGCTGACAAAACTTTGTAACTCAAAAACAAAATATTCCGACTTTATTATCTGACGTGTAATGCTGTCCAAGCTATGTTCACAAAACAAACATTTATTAATCCAATACATAGTATCAGCTTTTTTTTATCAGATAGTCAGTTTTAATAGGCCTCCAATACATTTGCCATAGTTTTAAGTTATTATTGTAGTTGGAAAATTGACTAGAAATGACACATGTTATGAAGTTGTATGAGTCTGTGTTCTCTGATTGCATAAAGCAAATGTCCTCTGGTGACCAAATATACATAGTTTGTGGTTTCACTTATATACAATTTAAATAAAATGTTATGTTTTACAAATTGTCTGTATGTCATTTTACACTACAGCCATACAGCATATGGCCTAACTGCAAGCATGTCACCATGATCTACAATCTAATATCTCTACAGTTTCCGCTGACAGGAAGCAAAACCCACGACAGAAATATAGATGTGCGACACATTGATACCAAGATGTAGAAGTAGACCTGCGCCCATGCTGAGAGCATCCTGTTTCTGTGTGCCACGATGCTGAATAGACTGCTTTTGCTTCTCTGTCTGACAGGGCATGTGTTCACCAAAGAGCCACCTGGTAAGAACATTTAAAACCTATCAATTCAACATTTTCAACTATAGGCGAAAGATTATATTATTAACAACTGTTTTTAGCCCAGTTGTCTGAGCAGTTATTCAATTTGCTGAAGGGCTTTTGGCAGATGTAATCACATTGTTTTACTTTTGGTTATCACAATATGAAGCTGCTTCACTTGTTTATTCATTTGTAGAGATATAGTTTTAGTTAGGAATCTGTAATAAACAATGTACATAATGTACGAGTGATTTTAACTATATTTTTGATAACTTTCCAAAAATTTGATTATGATAATGTGAATATGATTAGCCCTTAATGTTGTAAATACTCAATCTGTATTATCAAATCCAATTATTCAGTTTAATGTCAAACCTTACTTCCTAGATTATGTGAATTGTATCTAAATTCCCCTTGACGTCATTGTACTTCCATTTCCTCATTGTGTGTTTGCGTGTGAGTGAGTGGACTGTTGTGAGGTCTGTGTGTGTGTGTAACTGTGTTTATTTTCCTTTTATTTTCTTCACAAAACTGTTCCGTTGGTGTCAACCCTCTTGTGTGTGACAGATGTGGACTGTTTCGTGGTGCATTTGCAATATGTTCACTGTTCCTGGGACAAGCAGGGGACTCCAGAGGTCAATTACATCTTCTACAGCGGGTTCGTAATTGCCGACATTTTGTAATGTCATCTCAATTTATCGAACTGCTACACGTAAAATGCTGGACTTAAGTGAACGATAAAGGTAAAAATAATTGTTCAAAACAGGGCAGTGTTAGCTTTGGTTTTGAAATGAACATATGATAATAAGTTATATCACTTTTCGTGTTCTGTGCATTTATCCGGGGTGCAAACAACAAAGATAAAGCTGACACTGATTGTGTTTGTAATCACTTTCCATACATGATCATGGTCAGCAAATGTCAGTCAGATATTAAACTCTCCTTATATGATTTCTCTGCCGTACCTCACCTACCAACAGCAGAATTTCTTGGTTAGTTTTTGTTTGTTTTCCTTACAGACAGTTTTCTATTTCATGCCAGTTTAATTATCATAAATATGTTATATTGCTGTTTGTTCAACATGTTAATTGCTACTGGTGACATTAAAGTGTTCGAACAAATAAAAATAACTTTTTTTAAATTTTATGTTTTCACAAAATAGCACATCACTATGTTAAATGTACATGCTCAGAGTATTTTAACTCAAAAGGTGGCTCTTTAGAGCCTTAACTTGTTTATTCTTACAAGTTTGATCAATACGGGCCCTGGTATCTAAACGTAGCAAATGACAGAGAAAAACATCACTAATCAAAGTACAACTTGTTAGAATGGAATCTGTTGTGCTAATTCTGTCCCCGGGCTGATAGGATATGTGGTCTTTTATGTTTCCTAATTTAAGTCTCCCAAACAACTCCCCAATATTCCCGATGCGGATGACCTAATGATGAAGAATTAGTGGCTAAATTGTGATTTCTGTACAGGTTCAGCAATGTCGACACAATCAGGGAGTGTGCCACCTATCTGTCAGAGAACAGCACAAACACTGGATGTAACCAGACCTATGGCGACGTCCTCAACAGGTTCCAAATATATTACACGAAACTGGTACATGGCAAAAACAGTTATATGAAGGAGCATCAGCTTAAAAACAAAGGTATGTGTATTTATCTTGCGTCCAACATAACATTGCGAGATACTATTCGAAATAGTAAACCAATTAATGAACGAGAGGCAGTTTATTGCACCCACTGGCGCAAAATGTAAAAATATATACATGTGTATATATATACCATATATATATATGTCATCACATTGAATGGTCTGTGTCTCTCCAGTCAAGTTAAATCCACCGACCCAGCTGACTGTCCAGATGGAGTCTGACTCTAACCTGTGGTTCTACTGGAACCAGATTACTCGGGCGTGTGTGAAGAGCGAGGTTCGCTTCAGGACCAACAGCAAGAAGTGGGAGGTAGGCAATCTGAAGGAACAAAAAAATAAAATAAAGGGAGAGTTCTGTCCATTTCTCATGCATCTTTTTCATTCTTTGTCTTCCTCTCCCTACTCAACTCCATCTTGCTGTCCAGACTTCTAAAGTCAGTATTGGGGAACAGAAATACTGCATCAACCTGCCCTCCAGCAGTTCCCTGTATGAGCTGCAAGTGCGGAGCAAAATAGACAACAACTGTGGAGAGTCTATATTCTGGAGTGACTGGAGTCAGCCTGTGGCCTGGGGGTTCAACAACAGTACAGGTACAATTACAAAATGTCTGCTGTGAGAACCGCCTATATACAGTAAATCACAGTAGCTTGTACCGAAAGAATGAAGACAAGTCTCGGGAACAGGACTAATATGTGGGATTTTTTTTTTTTTTCAAAACGTCATACAGTTATGGAGTTGCAACAGGCATGGACTCTAAAGAATATGGCACTGAATGGCTATGCAACGCTACATATCAGATAGAAAGATTAAACGTTACTGTAATTTAACCAAATGTGTCTCATGACCTTAAAAATGCACATATGCTGATGTGAAACAGATTTAAGACCTTTTGATGAATTTCAACATGTGGAATTAGCATTTTGACAATAGTGCATATGTTGGTAGAGGTATGCACTCTTTTGTGTATGTTCCCAAACACAATACAGGTTGGTAAGTTTCTTTTTTCAAAGCCAGAAATGTGCTTGAAGAGTTAGTTATAGTTATAGGCCATACAAATCAGCCCATTTACAGTCAATGATAGCTAGTAAAAACTACTCGTTTCCCTTTAAATCTACATTGGGTTTTTTGACCCACACAATGTCCTCCATGAATTTATAGGACTTTTTCAAGAAGGTACACGTGATTAAACATCGATGGCGGTTTTAACCATATTCACCTGCTGCTCCGCATGTGCACAATGCAGCACAGGTACACAATTATGAAACAATTACAATCCACCTCTCTCTCCCCCTGACAGACACTAATCAAATGAATGGTTCAATGTCTCTGTGGACCGCAGTGATGACTGTGGTGGGTGTTTTCACCCTTGTCCTTATGGTCATGATGCTGCTGCACCATGAAAGGTGGGTTGGCTCATTTGACATATGTAAATAGTGATTATTATAGGGTTATAGTGTTGCCACAGGGTGTCAGCTATGTGTACTTATTTCCTTAGTTTTCAATAATTTTGTTTTTTATCAACAAAATGTACATAATCAAACTGTTATCAGAATTATGCTGTAAGAATGTTAATTGTTTAAAGCAGCAGTAAATGTAAGTGATGGTGGGAATAAAACACATTTTTTTGTGTGTACTTTCAATAATTTTACATGTAAAAGGCAATACTTCTGTATTCAAGAAACAGGATTTTTTTACACACAGTCCATGAAAGTAGAATTTGGAGAGATTATATCACCACAGGATGCCTCATGGGGGCATGCAGAGAACAAAAACGGAATCAATCACTTCCACATTCCCAGCGTCGCTCAACTGCCGCAGGGAATAAAAGTAATGTACAGTGAATGAGCTGTTAATATGATCATCTGAGAGTGAAAATGTGCCTTCCTCCCGTACAGATTCAGAATCATCCCCATGGTTCCCAAGCCATCCCTGATCATTCACGAAGAGGTTAGTAGCATCCGGAGCTCTGTGACGTCTCCGAGAAATTCACAGTCACGCAAAAGATTTGTATTCATATCTAATCTTTTTTATTTGGCAGTAAATACGTGTATACGAATGGCAGCTGCTTTGTGAGTGTTCTCAGGCAGAGAGGACTCTGAGCTAAATGTGGAGACAGGTCACTGGTCAGAATGTGACTTGACGATGAGGCTTGAAAAGTTAAGGGATCGCCAAAGTAATTACAATTCATCCTAAAGTGGGCAGGCGTGAATGTCTGTACAAAATGTCAACGCAATCCATTAAATAGTTTCAGTCAGGACCAAAGTGGTGGACTGATGTTCGTATTCAACTGGTGAAAGTCCCATTTGGTGGATTGCTTAGAGACGGAAATGTACAATCATGTCGAGTCATACTTTTTTCTTCTTCCAAGGATTGGCTTCGACTCTCCAAAGGCCTGAAAGAGAGTTTTAAGACTAACTACAATGAGCGTGCCTGTCCTGTCAGCGAGTACTGCCACGTCTCCCTCTCCGACAGCGAGAGCTCCGGCGGCTCCACCTTCTCCGTCACCACTGACCAAACCGACTGCTCCGTCTCCATCCTCGCGGACAAGTCGGACCCGTCTACCCCCTGCTCCTCTTCCGCCTCCACGGTTGTTGTCTTGTCTGAGGAGACGGAGCAGGTTTTTGTTTAGGAGGCATCTCAGTCAAGGTTGGGTTCCCCAAAACTTCAATCCAGACTGACACATCTCCTGCACGACAGCAAAGATTAGACAATGGATACATGATTCATGGCCTCATGGCTCCCCTTATGGGAAGAAACCAGATATCTGTTTGAGGCACTTAATAAGCAATTGATTAAATTAAAGCTATTAATGCTTTAGGTTGCCAACATCCAACTTCCACTTCCTCTCGTTCCTGACAAGCCCTCAAACATGAAGTTTAGTATGAGACAAATATTTCATACGACTCAGCTTCAATCATGTAACTTGTTAATGTGCGAATGTAACTTCAGCAGAGAAGCTACGTTCTTGAAGAAAAGCCACACTGAAATTGCTAAAAGAAAATCTATATCAGCAAAGCAGGGCTTCACTCTTCAGGACACTTACAGTATAATGAAATTGTAAAATGACTGACTTGTTATTGTGAGGTAAAAACATTTTTATCCGCAACTTTGAAGCTTTATTCCTCGGCCTAAATCGAGCTTGGCAAAATGGTACTGATATATGTATATATGTATATGAATATATATGTATATTTAACCTTTTGACATTATGTAATGAAACAAACCCAAGTTAACTCTTGGCTTTCTTAATGGTTAAAGAAATCAACATTTATAAATGCAGACTGTATGGCTTATTAGAAAGCGAGGAAACCATCAGTATCTATAAAAATGGATTCTCATGTAAAACTGCATTATTACAAATTAGAAAGTTTTCACAACTTGGCAACCCAAATCTATTCTTATTAAGGTCTTCCAAATTGATCTATACTCACTTGTAAATAAATTATGCATTTATTGAGCCACTAGTTACTTCTTATAAACCCTGTAATAAAAGGTGGCACCACAACATTACAATACCCTGATGATATGGTCTCACTTTAATACTAACATCACAATAGTTTCATCTCAGCCTCA
>JAVQJD010035113.1:0-20388 GCA_036023655.1 Nannoperca australis
TTCTATTCAACTTTCTTTCCACTGTTTATACTCAAAATGTTGTGCTTTTTTCAACAATTTCAGCAGTGTTCAGCAAATCCATTTCAGCTTCCAGCATTCACACGCATTTTCTGCAGGAAATGCAATTTTTCTAGTTATTATTATTATTATTATTATTTTTATTATTTTCCACCTCAAGTAAATGTGACTTTACCTGCCTGCAGGCTTCTATCACAAGTCTACAATGAGCTGAAACTTTCTGAAATTTCTGATTTGAAAACATTTTCTGTTGTAATAAAGGTTACAGACTGTAAATAGATCAGCAGTCAATAGCTGCCTCCTGCTTTACAGGTGGATATTCCTTTTGCTAATTACTGGCCATGGTGCTGATCCTGAGACCAAACTGCTGACTGTTACTACTATGATGGAATGCAGTCTTGATGGCTGACGAGATTTAAAAAACCTGTATTATTTTATTAAGTTGTATAAGAAGTTGTGTGCTGTTTTGGCGCTCCACCCCTCCCTGTGCTGATATCAGACTATGGCTCTGTTGCTATCTGTGCTGCTTGGAACTTAACTGTCAGCTGATAAAAGAGAAACACACACTCTATGACAAACACATTAATGTTATCTCTTAATATACATTTAGTAACTGCCTCCTCCTCCAACACTCCAGCAAGCCTGGCTATGTGACTCAGGCATCACGTAATTGAGCACTGAACAATTGACAAACAGTATTAACAGTATTTTACTCAATGCTTTTTTCTTTTGGAACTCAGCATCAAGTTACTGGTTTGATTTGATTTAATTAAGCTCTGACTGCTAGTCAGATATTGGACAACAGCATTGTATGATGTAATATATAGTTTTGTTTAGGCAATGTTTTGCTTAAGCCCTTCAGCAGCCACAGAGCTGGATCCTCTGTACTCATTCAGTTGTTGTAATACCTGTTTATTTAAAAGCTACCTGATGGTGTATTTATGCTAATTTTGGAGAGGTGTGTGTGTGCGCCTCCATCAACTAAAGCCACATGAGCTGAATTGTGTAAAAAAGCCAGCCATTCAGACGCTATCCTGTGTGAGGAAGCTGACTGATACGATACAGATAATGTATATATTTTTTCCATTAACAAAGAAGCTTTGTGTGGAAGGCGAGAGAGCAAGAGACGGGTTTGTCACACTAAAAATCAAGAGCATGAATTAAATAATTTGAGAACATTAATTAATAATTGGATAGAACAAATTAGTATTTTGTGTAGACCCCCATTCAAAAAAACTTAAACTTCTTAGTCAATAAAGTTTTTCCATGAATCATCATTCACAATTCAGGTCCTCTGATAGGTGTGCCAGTTGTCATTTTGGAAATGATTGCTCAGTTAATAAGATTTTAAGGTTTATAGAAGGCTCAGATGTCTGCTGTGTATTGTTTCCAAAAATACGATCATATAGGTTGTTAGTGCAGTAGCTTATTACGACCCATATTTATATTTGTACTGGCGATGACTTCTAGTGGCTGTAGCAATTATGACGAGTTCTGTATAGTGGTCTCAGCCCTGACAACTTTGGGACTAAGGATATCTGTGTCTCATCACAAAGCAGTTTTGTTCACTGTGGTGTTATCACGATATACCA
The DNA here is from genome assembly GCA_036023655.1 of Nannoperca australis. Taxonomy (NCBI): domain Eukaryota; kingdom Metazoa; phylum Chordata; class Actinopteri; order Centrarchiformes; family Percichthyidae; genus Nannoperca; species Nannoperca australis. Next base: position 1,611 of record JAVQJD010035113.1, read on the forward strand.
GTCCGCTGCCGTGTATTTAACTCCATGTCTGCTAGCCAGTTTTCTGAGCTTTTTACTGCTGCTTCTTTAATGCTCTTTAACTGCTTTTTTTATGTATTGTATATGCCAGCAGGGACACTAGTTTTGATCCTGTATCGCTGTCCTTTTTATCTGACATTATATCCCACATGAATTCAACTATGTGCAGCCTGAATTTTTTTAAGAAGTGACTGACACAGTTGGGCCCAGTATTTCATTCATTATTAATAGCTCCTTAGCAAAAGGCATTTTAACTTTTCTGGCGTAAACCAATAGTGACTCTCTCGCCTCCAACTACTTCAGAACGCAGCAGCTCGACTTCTTACTTGTTTTAACAGACATCACACCACCCCAATCCTGGCTTGTCTCCGTTGGCTCCCTGTTCGATTTAGAATTGATAAAGAATTCACTAATTACTTTTAAAGCACTTTTGGGTCTGGCACCAAGCAACATAGCAGAAATGTTGACACCATATGAACCAGTTCGCAGCCTTAGATCCTCGGGTGGGCTCTTCTGGCCGTTCCAGAGTTGAGACTTAACTCTAAAGGTGACCGTGCTTTTGCCATCAGGACCCCTCGGCCCCTCGGCTCTGAAACGACCTGCTCGAGCAGATAAGGCTCGCAGAATCAGTAACTTTTAAAGAAATTCTTAAACCCCTTTTTATAGACTTGCATTTATGTGATGTTGTCTTTTCATTTCTTTTCATCATCCTTTTATTATTTTATTAATTTCATTTGTATTTTTTGATCATTAATTTCTTACCTTTTATTGCTTTATTGTCTTCTTATTGCTATTACTGTTTTAACTGTTTGGCTTTCTGTTGTAATATTGCTTTCTGGGAATGCTGCTTTTGCTTTGTCTGTCGAAGTACTTTGAAACTGTTTTTGAAGGTGAAACACAAATAAAGTTATTATTATTATTATTATTATTATCATACTTGTCCTGTTAGTTGACCCACATGGTGTCACAGTGGGCAGTGTACCCTACATGCAGATAGCACCGGCAGACTGGTGCAGTTGAATGATTTATTCTAAAGATGAGCTTACATGCAGGTGACTGGTAACAAGCTCAACATCCAAATATATATTCTTTCTGTAAAAGGATTATTCATTCTATTCATTTGTCCCAACAGCAACGCCTTTCAGTGCTCTGTTCTATATACTGCTTTACAGTTTTTAGACATGGTTACTCAGGCAATGGTCAGTATATTTTCCAAGAGTGACCTGTCTGACTCCATCAAACAATTCTCATTTATGTCTGGCTGCTGGCCCTGCCTTCTGGGACCTGCAACATTAGCACAACTAATGTGGTTAACGTTAGACTACTGTCCATCGGATATCTGGCTAATGTACAGCAGATTCTGTTGCTGCTGTTGTGAATGGCAAGGGGCAGTATATAAATTAGGACTGTAAGCTGTTTGTCAAACACCAATGACAGTTGCCTTTTTTAGTGTATATTGTATTGTTATTAGACAGACTAATGCCAGAAAAACATATCCATGCCCCATTCCTTTGGTACGCCAGCTCTCAAAATGACAATATGAAGGAAGAGTAAACATGACATCTCTCTGCCACCAATGGAAGAAACACATGTTGTACATGCCATTAAGTCAAAGGCCACGGCCCACTGCAACAAGGCATTTCAACATTAAAAAGCGGTGTATTTCATTAACATGCTGTGTGTATAGTGGTGATTAAAGCAGTCGTGAAAGAGGAAGCACACAGTTGGCCCCAAAGACTTCTGGGTAACAGCCTACAGCACAGACAGCTGTTCACTTTATCCCTACATCATCTCTTTTCCTTCATGCCAAGAAGGCCTGAATGTCACCTGATTGATAAAATTTATAAAAATGAAATGACTAGTTGTGTATATTTACACCTAAAAGTGTTATATATTTTCCTCTATTTTATTTCCATTTTTGATGCTACGATGACCCTAAAAAATCTTTACTTTTACTGTGTTATGATCCCTGATTTTTGGTTTCCTGTCTTATTTTGGTATTTCCTGTCTGTCTCCCTGTGCCTTCCGGTTGGGAGAACCTCAGCCAGCCGGCTTGAGCGCGTCCATCCCCGTATGGATTATAGACTTTTTCATACCCCTGGATCAGTCTGCTCCTCAGCTCCCCTCTCAGCCTGTTTTAGCCCAGCCAGCACTCCAGTCTCTTTGGACAGGGACGGTGAGCCTCCATGCCACTGGTCCCTACCTAGAGCCTGCTTAGCTGCCTAGCGGCCCAGAGCCGCCTGGTCCAGCCTCCGCCGAGCGTCCTCGGCCCCCGCCTGGTCCAGCCTCCGCCGAGCGTCCTCGGCCCCCGCCTGGTCCAGCCTCCGCCAAGCGTCCTAGGCCCTCGCCTGGGCCAGCCTCCACCGAGCGTCCTCTGTCCCCGTCTCCTGCTGGGCCGCAGCAGCCTCCGTCCCCGTCTCCTGCTGGGCCGCAGCAGCCTCCATCCGTTGATGAGTGGCCGCCGCCTTCGCCCTTGCCTGATAAGTGGCCGCCGCCTTCGCCCTCGCCTGATGAGTGGCCGCCGCCTTCACCCTCGCCTGATGTGTGGCCGCCGCACTCGCCTGATGAGTGGCCGCTCCAGGGTCGCCGCCGGCCTTCTGGCCGTCCGCCGGAACTGCTCCTCACGTCTGGTCATGGTGCCCGGTCTCGACCTGGCTGCCCTCCAGAGCGGCTTTCCACATCTGGTCTTTGCGTTTGGTCCGGGCCGCCCTCCTGAGCGGCCTTCCGCGTCTGATTTTTTTTGTTTTGCATCCCGGGACATTTTTCTAGTCTTTTGTCAGATCATTGTCTTTGTTAGTGTCGTCATGTTTGTTTCCTCCTTGTAACCTTGCTCCTTTGTTCCTAGCCCGTTTGCTCCCCGCTCCTTGTCGCTTGCCACCAGCTATCTCCCTTTTGGTTTGTACAGATTCCCTGTTTTTGGTCTTTTGTTTTGTCATTGTTCAATAAATCCTTTGTTGCTGGAACTGCCGGTCTGCGTTTGGGTCCTTTTTCCGCTGCCTCTGGGCAGATCATAACATACTGTTTGTTTTCACACTTACTGTTGTTTTGAAACCTAAAACGAACACTTACGTGATGAGCACACATATAAGTAAAGAACTGGGTCAGTAGAAAGTGGCTAGACACCATATCAACATGCACAAACTCTCCACCATATCACAACAAAGGTTTGCAATTTTGATTAATCATATTACTTTTAATGCATAACTTGCATTCCACTGGCATTTCTAATTGCAGAACTGGATCATCAAACATAATTTCACCTCAGTATTTTATTGACCCGCTCCAAAAAAGAATGTTTGACTCTCAAAGCCTCTTAAACCAATTAGCAGGCTGTTATTTTCATGAATTTGCCCTATTTTACTCGAGTAAACAGAAGCCTTGTCAGGAGACAGCATCTCCTGCATCTCAGCCACTTTATAGAAACACACATATATCATCACTTTATAGAAACACACATATATCATCTAAATGATTGCATATTGATAAATCGGGTGAAGCTGTAGTAGCAAGAATGTGCTGCACCAGTCACATACTTCATTTACATAAGACACACCCTAATTTATGTAGCTGTAGTGTGCTACCTATTCCATTCAGCTGATTGTTATCTAGTAATGGCCTGCCTCACAAAGCAAGTAAAACTCAGTCAGGATTTCTTCAAATTGTCTGGCATCACTAGGGTTGCCCCCTGAAAATGGAAAATTCTAATCATTGGGCAGCTGCGGACCTGGAGCCAGGGTGAGGCAGCTGACCTGTCAGGCTATCTTCTGCCTGTTATGTAGTAGTCATGTATGTAGTAGACTTTACAGCTCATACCAACTTAACACGATATAGTCTCTGACTTTTGTTTGAAATTTAGTGTCAACAAAAAATGTTCATGTACATCTTCAATTCGTTGTTAAGTCAAGTCTATATGAAAGAAAAAGGAATGAATACTCATATTTATATTTAACAGCCGACCAACCATCCGATTTTATTGACATAATTCTGAGTCGGGTAGGCCCATGGCACATTGTCCAAAATTAACTTTTTGACTCAACAGCCTAGGAGACTGCTAGATGGCCACTGGCCAACGTAAACCTCCTTATCAGACTCCTTGCTGTCTATTGTAATCACCCTTATTTAACCCTTGTGCTACCTTGCCGGGTCATATTGACCCAGTGGCCCATTGTCTTGACCCAGTGTCTTCTCCACAGGGTAGCACAAGGGTTAAATACCAACATATAATACCTATTTAATAATATTTTACAGTAGCTAGCAGCAGACCGGCCACAACTGATAGAAGGTAATGTCCCGAAACCACCTAGGAGTGGTGAAGACGATCAGTTTTTATGGCATAGTTCTCAGCATAGATTTTTGTAATCAGTGTGGGGGATAGTCATCCAAGATTCACTGTAAATCAAAAAATCTACCCACATTTGGTGCTTGGTGGGCCCTGCCTTGGCATCACTAAACATCTGTGATCCTGAATAACTGATTTAACAAAGCTGGTTACCATCTGGCTATTTTAAATAAATAATTAAAGCGGTATTGGATAGGATATACTCTTGTTACCTTTCTCCTAAGAGTGTCAATGTCAATGTCAATCTCATATCTGTGCATGGCACTAGAGTCAGGGCATGGTTAGCCTAGTTTAGCATAAAGACTGTAAACGGGAAAACGGATAGTCTGACTGTCCAAAGTTAAGAAATGTCCGGCTGTGTGGTCGTCGCAGTGAGGTTGCCAGGTTTGGTATCATCATGTCTGTACAGAAACCAAAACCAAAACCTGTGCTTACTCACTTTAGCCAGAGATGCTGCACAGAAGTACTGGGCAGAGGATAAACCTACTACACTGAACAAAGATATAAATGCAACACTTTTGTTTTTGCTCCAATTTTAGAGAGGCCTTTTATTGATACCAAGTGATACAGTTTTTAAGACATTTAAGACATATTTTCACAGGACTAGTATTAGCAGGGATAATTTAGAGCAAAAGAAAACAAAACGCCTTGCAAATAGAAAAAGACCCTAAAACACTGAGATACCGATATACAAATATTACAAATTTCTAGGTAGTGTTTATTTTATCACAAGGCCCCACAGTTCAGACAAGTATACTATTCAAGCCTACTACACATCTGCAAAGGACAATTCAAGTGTGCGAAAAACAAAAAAGATGACAGCAAGAAGCAAGGAGCAAAATAACCCCACAGTTAAAATGCCGGACAAAGCTAGTATGTTGCGAAAGTGGTGGTGGAACCAAAACCGAGTGACCACCTGCCTGGACTTGGAGATGATGAGGTTCTGGCAAAGTTATGCTCCCTGATTTACGAAATTGAAAGCAGTTGGCCAGGGTCTCCAAACGATCCGCAAAAAGGGGCCAAGCGTCTGAATTCCTAATGATTATGTCTACTATTGCTAAGCTATCAGAGTATACAAGAATGGATTTGTGGGACCACTCATGACCCCACAAGATGGCTACCATTATTATGGGGTAGTTTATTAGCCAACTCGGGGCCATTCTGCTGCAAACCATTTCCAGTTGTACAAACCCCCAAAATCAGGCAGAAGGAGTGGCGTCAGTATATGGCTGAATGTCATGAGGGTGAGTTAGTTGTTTGATGCGGAAGAAAGTGATCCCATTCCAGTTGGCGAGAAGACTGAGCAAAAGACGGAGTTCTGCCCAGCTGGAACTGTCTAGGGAGAAGATCGAAGAGTGACGAGATGGAAGAAGCAGTTGGCGGAAAGTAAAGGTTCACCTTCTGGGAACGATATGAGGGGCAGAGCTGAGGTGGCCCAAAAGGGAGATAAGTTCTTGTTTTGGTGCGTTCTAGGGCAAAGAGGAAGTTGGAGACCATAAGGTCTATTCGATTGAGCTTTTTATTGGGAGGGCAGCCTGGAATGGATTGTGTTGACGGTAACTCAGAGGAACTTTGGGGCCTAGCGGGTGGTGATGTGGGGGGATAAGAAAATCATAATTGGTAGTGCTGTAGCGGAGAAAAATTCTACGCTCCTAATCGAGCTGTTAACAGCAGCGATGGTACTGCTGTGGGGTACTGACGGATCGATCGATATGCCATTTGTTAATGGGAAGGTGACTGATGCGGCTGGTGATGATCGTTTAGAAAGTATGCATGCCGGTGGGGCTTCCGACGATAGGTGGGAGAAAGCTAAAGCTCTTAATTGGGCTTGATGTGGCTTACGAGGACAGAAATTAAGCAAGAAGAGGCTGGGTGGGATAAGGCACCGCAAAGGGAGCATGGTAGGACTGCAGCAAAGATACAGCGGTCGATTTCCTTGTCGAGTGTGCTTCAGTTTGCGTCCTCATCGAACTTGTGGGGATGGACAGTGGCTTCGGAAGCACTCTAGAGAGAGTGTGAGCTCTCTAAAACAGGTGGGAATTCGTTGGCAGGTGGTTGGTGATTTATGCAAGATACGGATGATGGTAGACGAGGATGAGGTTTAGTGGTCTGCCATGTCGAGATGAGACAGGATGAGACAGTGTACAAACTTTCTGAACTCACCCGCTTCCTGGATGGCTTTACATTATGGAAAGCGGGGTCTCGAGCGCTAGATTTAATGCTCTTTTCGATTCTGCCATTGGCAGCGATGTAATTACTTATAGCTCTTGTGATTCATCACCAGCCCTTACAAGTTTGATGAAACATCTTGTTTTCGATAATGGTTCTATGCACTTTATGTAAAGCTCTTATTTGGAAGTCGCTTTGGATAAAAGCGTCGGCTAAATGCCTAAATGTAATGTGTCGGAGAAGTGTCCGCTTCTGTTGTTGGGGCTGCTGGCATAGATCGATGGAAACTTGGAGCGTGGAAGGTGAGTGGGTTGATACACTGTGTAAAGTTGCTTGTGGTGCGTGCCGAGTATGTGGCGCAGTAAGTGAGAGAGAAACGAGGAGAGGGTTTAGGGGGGTATAACGTTGTACTTAATGTAAATGGGGTGTGGTCCTGCTCCTGAAATTCTGATAGATAGCTTCAATTAACCACTTTATTTTGAATTTCACAGCCTTACTCACCACTTTATTTATCAAGGAAGGAATGATTTCACCTTGATACACGCATGCTGTCAGGATCCATGGACTGTGGTTTTTGTTTCCTGTTTTATTTTGAAATTCCTTGTCTGTCTCCTTGTGCCTTCCTTTCTTTGTTTGATACCCTCCTTAATTTAATTACACGCACCTGTGTCTTGTCACTCACCTGTGTCTGATCCTCTCGTTTTCATCCCTTATTTATAGTGGTCCCTTCCCTTTGTCTCTTATCAAGTCATTGTCTGTTTCTGTCTGTATCAGTCGGTGTCGTTGTGCTTTTGTGTATGTTTGCTGCCTGCTGCTGCTTCCTACCTACCAACGGTCTGTACAATTCCGTTTTGGTTTTTATAGTTTAATTAAATCCTCTGTTGCTGGAACTGCCAGTCTGCCTTTTTCCTGCTGCCTCAAGACAGATAGTAATAGAATGACCCGACCACACTTGGACCCAGCGGACCCATGGTTTTCTCACCCTCCACGTATCTATGATAAGGCAGTTTATCGCAGGTGGAGGATATTCATGGCACCTCCTGAGAGTGAGCAGCCAGCCTCCTCTTGGTCCCGGACTCTACAGCCTGCTAGCGACCGCCTGTCTCACCCCGGCCAGCAAGACAGTTTCTGAGCTTGGGGGTTGTGAGACTCCAGCCCGCTGCGCCCCAGGCTGCCCCTTCCTATGAGGGCACTCGGCTGGCCAGGTTCACTGGGACCCGGGGAGGCCACAAGGGATGTGGTCGTCGGGCTTCCCAATGCCGTTTGCCCGTGTCCAGTGCCAGCGTCCCAGAGCCCCCTGCTGCTGGTTCTCCGCTGCCCTCTGGTCCCCCTGAGTGGTTCTCCACGTCTGGTCAGCTGGCCTGGTCTCGTCCGGATTGTCCCCTTGAGCGGCTTTCCATGTCTGGTCTTCGCATCCGGTCCCGTCTGGGCCGCCCTTCCGAGTGGTCCTCCATGCCTGGTTGCCCCCCGGGGTTCCTGTTCTGGGATTTCTGGGTCCCTTCTCCGGGACCCCCACCGCCCACCCGTGTTTGTGTTCCTTCTGGGCTGTCTGGAATCTGGCCCTTAGGGGGGGTACTGTCATGATCCATGGACTGTGGTTTTTGTTTCCTGTTTTATTTTGAAATTCCTTGTCTGTCTCCTTGTGCCTTCCTGTCTGTTTGATTCCTTCCTTAGTTTAATTACACGCACCTGTGTCTAATCCTCACATTTGCATCCCTTATTTATAGTGGCCCCTTCCCTTTGTCTCTTGTCGGGTCATTGTCTGTTTCTATCGGTGTCGTCGGGCTTTCGTGTATGTTTGCTGCAACCTACCTGCCAACAGTCTGTACAATTCCCTGTTTAGGTTTTCATAGTTTAAATAAATCCTCTGTTGCTGGTTTGTGAATAACTGCCGGTCTGCATTTGGGTCCTTTTTCCTGCTGCCTCATGGCAGATTGTGTTACATACAAAGGGTGGAATTGGCTAGGATGACAAAATGTTTGTTGTATTTCAACTCTTGGTCAGGATGGTTTACACACACTGCTCTCCACAGGGATCTATAGCATATCAAACTGATCTAACGTAAAAATCATGAAGCAAGGAACCTATTTTTCATTGTCAGCTACCACCTTCTGTTATATGTAGCAATAAGCCATCACTCATACAGCTGAAATGCAGCCACCTGTTATTTTACATTTTGGAAAGAAATCACTTATGATTGGTGCAAATCATTGTAATTACTCTAGTGCCAGCTGTCTAACTTTGTGTTTAATTATACCATGAACATTTATTTAATATTAGGCACTAAATTATTTCTGTTCCATCTGTAGGGCACTGGGATGAGTGGGAAAGGGTGAAAGACAGAAGAACTTAAATAAACACATGTATCACATAAGGACAATTAGTTTTGCACAGCAGGGTGATTATGGGAATGGACAGGAGAGGCGATAAGCTTATCTGACTCAAAAGGACAAATGATGCCATGTTGGAACAACAATGTCAAATGCAGAACATTGTTACCTGCTAATGAAGACAATTGGAGACCTTCTAAGGAAGGATGAAGAGGACCGATGGAGGTGGAGGAGATGTAAAGGGAGAGGCCCAACATACACACAGATACATGAGTGAGAATGAGTTAGTGGCTTGTTGTCAATGGAACAAAAAGGTGATGGGTGGATAAGAGGAAGGCTTTCAGATGACACATCACAAGCAATTGGTAACCTTACAACCTTAAAGGGTAGAAAGGTTTTCCAAGTTTCATTCTGTGGTTACACACATCTCCTGAGCAAGTGCACACACTATCCATTATTAACATTACAATGCTAAGAGTATATAATGTAAGAAAGATTTTCCATTTCAAAAATTAAAAGCTACAACTATACAGCTTAATTTGCTCATACTGCAAGCAATGGGTGCCACTATTAGGACCATGTTCATAGTATTGATACAGCTGAGACTGATGCGAAAGTAATTTGTTTTGTAATAGGATTAGTTTTGGAACAATTTTGAAACTTCCAAATGAAATTTGGATGGGAGGATGGTGTTAGATGTGATGGGACATTACAGTTTATACTGTAGGGATCATGAATATCTCAAACAAATTTCACAGCAATAGTTGGAGACATTTCACTTAAAAATCACAACGTCAGAAAATCCAAGGGATCACCAAAGTCAGTTGGTAATTAATATATAAATAATATATAATTCATTAAAACAATCTAATCAAAAGTCAAGTCACTTTTTATATAGCTGATTATAAATTACAAATTTGCCTCAAAGGGCTTTACAGTCTGTCAAGCATACCACACCCTCTGTCCTTAGACCCTTGATTCAGATTAATTTGAAGGGGTGTGTCATAATCATGACATGACACCTGAAATAAACATGGAGTCTGTGAGTTTGTCAAGTGTCACTTGATCAATTATGTCATTTTAATGCAAAGTTGACATATTTGAGTCTTTATGACAACTTGGCATTTACCAAGACAACATAAAGAGGTCACACTTGAAGTGTTTGTGCTTTAGAAATTTGAATTTTGTTTCATCTGGTCATTTTTGTGACAAACGACTTCGTAAAACTGATGTTCTTTTCTTTTTTACATCTTTCACTAGCAAGGACCACACCATCAAGTGATGCTCCAAATTTTATTCTGGGTTCACTAGAGAAACCCCGGGTTTACCAGTATGTGTCTTGTTCCAACAGGAAAGACACTTGACCAGTGTTATGGTTTAATTAAAAATGCATACAAATAATTTCCCCACTGGCTCTGCAGATCACCATCATCAGATGTGGATAGAGGATGCCACTGTGGCACTTCAAGAATGTCTAGACTGCACGGACTGAGAGACGTTTATTGAATCTACATTGATGAACTTACAGTTGAGTTTTATACTGTGAGAACATGGTAATCCCTGTAAAGACGGTTAAGAAATACCGCAACAGTAAATCATGGGTGAGTAGACACTAAACAAGAAGAAACATCTGCTGAGCTCATATCTGGAGATGAAACAGGATATTAGGAGGGCTAAATTATGTGGCAAACAAAAAGTTGAAGAAATGCAACGTAATAATAATCGGGGCTCTACCTAGGACAGTATCAGGACTATGGTTAGCCATGTGGACAGTGCTCAAAGAAAGATGACAGGTGGGGTTTACTTCAGATCAATTTCTGGCACAAGAAGCATTTTTTTTCAGATTTGATGTATATGATTTTGCCAATGAAACAGCTACTTTAATAACTGCAGTATCTACATCTAGTCATCTGGCCACTGTCAGGACGTGCCATGAGGCAACAGGAAAAGGACCCAATAGCAGACAGGCAGCTCCAGAAAACCAAAAGTATTTAATTAACAAATATACAAAACAAACCAAAAAGCACAGAAGTAAAGAGACGCTTGGACGTAGACACGAGACACGAGAAATATCCAACATCGACAGAACATAGCAAACACCGACAATGATCCGACAAGACACAGAGGGAAGGGACTGCTATATGTAATTAAGGGAAAACAAGGGGATCAAACACAGGTGAGTGTAATCAAAAAAGGAGGGAAACCAGACAAAGACAGTAACATGGACTTGAAACTACAAAATAAAACAGGAAACACAGAAAACTCAACCCAGATCATGACAGCCACACCTTTTAATGTTCACACTGCCGTGAATACTTTAAGATGCTGCAAATCTAAAACAAGCCAAGTCATAGATTATATTGCTAGTTGAATGCTCATCCATGTTGCAGAGCAACTAGGCCCCTTGTTTAATTACATTTTTATGCTATCTTTCTTTCAATCCACTATAGTCCCTGTTGCCAAAACTAATTAAACCTATAGCCTTGACTTTGTTGGTAATTAATTATTTTGAAAAGTTCAGAATCTGAATCAGCTTTATTGGCCAGGTATGTGTACACATACAAGTCTGTCAGAAAGAGTTGAGAACCCAGGATATTGCCTCCATTGAAACAACATGAACAGGACTCTCGAAGCCGAATAATCGGAACGCTTGAACACAAGACTATTATGAAGTGTTAAAATGATTGATAACTATAATCTGATATGTGATCAAAAAACATAGTGATGCTTTAAGTTTAACAGGCCTGTGTTTGGTAAAGAGGAAGTGCAGTAAAGAGTGTGTGTGTGTGTGTGTGTGTGTGTGTGTGTGTGTGTGTGTGTGTGTGTTCGGAATGCATAGAAAAGAGGAACTGAAACTGTTAGCGGCTGGATGTAAGTGAGAGACGGTTAGGAGGTCAAGATCAGGGCAATGTGTGACAAACAGTTGAAGAGGAATGCCTTTCCAAATATGGATATGGATGTGTTTGAGAGGAAGGAAGTGGATATGAATGTGAAGGTTACAGTTACAGAGAAGACAAGTGGAGGAAAGGCCATGTATGGAAATGTGAATAAGCATTGAGAAACGATTTTAGGGAAGTAGCCAGGCTGGCAAGATAGATAAAAGGAGAAGTCCGAGCTGTCAAGCCTCAGAGCAGTGCAAACCACAAAGGAAATTATCAGAATTAGATTCAGAGGAGCCTCAGCTCTCCCTGCCAACAGAGGAGTAGAGCAGTTTTTGGATTGAAACTTTGGACGGAGTTTTGGATTTCCAATGACAGCTCTTCACCGGCAGGAGGATCATGAAAGGTTACCACTGGCCAGGCTAGCCTCTCTTTTCCTGTTAAACAAATTTTAATTGATTAGAGATTCAGAATAAGATTAGAGTACATTGATTATAGTTTGATTTTATTTTGATTTGAAAAGCTGTAGCTGCCCTATGCCAATTCCTGCAATAAATACAAATATAAAATTAAGTAAGAGTATTATTTCCCAGCTATTAAGCCTTCTCATGAAAGTAAAACAGTTAAGCCTATTTGTGTACAATATCTGCACGGTTCATAAAGGTTATTCTACATTGATCCACTATTTTTAAAATATACCCTGAGGGTTTCTTAGTCATAAGCCATCGAACCCCAAACCTAGCAAGTGCACAGATCTATAAGAGAGAGCTGCAGTTAACGGGTGTGGCTGATCGCACATCCAAGCAACTAAAGGCTGCTCGGCCGGGTAGAGTAATCAGAGGCAGCAGGGTAAGCGTCCGGATGTAGGCAGTTAGAAGCTAGGCGAGTTTCCTCGACACCAGCTTAAATATCTTTAGAATTTCTAATAGGGAATTAGAATTTAGAGATCGGACCCTTTAAACGGAGAGATGATCCAGTGGAGTCCTGTAACAAGGGCTTTAACTGGGATTTAACAGTCATTTGACTTCAATTTTTGGTTGCTCTCAATGTACATGCCCAGAAATAGACATACATACAGTTAAACAAGGACAAAACATTAAACTACTATAGTACAATACTACAGATATAAATGCATTACATTACAATTAGTTATCTAGCTTTACATAAAGTGCATAGAACCATGATCAATAACAACAAGATGTCTCATCAAATTTGCAATGGCTGGAGATGAATCACAAGTGCTATAGGTAAGTATATTGGTGCCAAAGGCAGAATAAAAAAGAGCATTAAATGTAGCAACAGGTTATCTCTGTATATTAAAGTATGTATTCAACAGCAGTTGATCCAAAAAATGTGTTTGTATAGGTCAGAAGATCTGCTAGATCCACTGCAATTTGCATATAGACCCAAGAGGGGGTTTCAGGATGTCATAAGATAAAATAAACCTTTATTAGTCCCTCAATTGAGAAATTGCAGGGCTACAGCAGCAAAGGTGATAGTGCAAACAATACATATACAAATATTAAATGCACAATTGTAAACAATACAGAATAAAATAAATAAATATATATACAAAAAACTATGAATTTACATTATTGTGGGTATTGTTATTGCACAATGATGTTGCTATTGCACAGTGATATTGTTATTGCACAGTGAAGTTATCAGTTTGTGTATATACACCGGAAGCAGTGCAGATTGTAAAGTCTGACAGCAGCACGGAGGAAGGACATTGCTGGTGAAGCAGCCTGTCACTGAAGCAGCCGCCCAGTGCTGTTAGACAGTCCTGCATGGGGACGTGTTCTCCATCAGAGATGATAGCTTAGCCATCTTGCTCCTCTCCATCACCACCTCCACTGAATCGAGGGGGCATCCCAGGACAGAGCTGGTCTTCTTAACCAGTTGGTTCAGTCTCTTTCTGTCAGCAGTTGAGATGCTGCTGCCCCCGAAAACCACAGCATAATAGATTGCTGATGCCAGCACAGAGTCAAAAAGGTTCCTGAGCAGTGCCCCCTGCACTCCAAAGGACCGGAGTCTCCTTAGGAGATAGTCTACTCTGTCCTTTTTTGTACAGAGCGTACGTGTTGTCTGTCCAGTCCAGTTTATTGTTCAGTTGAACACCCAGGTACCTGTGAGATTTCACCCTCTCAATGTCTGTTCACTGGTGCAAGAGGAGAGTATTTACGCTTACGGAAATCCACCACCAGCTCTTTGGTTTTCCCTGCATTGATCTGGAGGCGGTTCCGCTAACATAAACCCACAAAATCCTGGATCTCTTCTTTGTACTCACTGTCGTCTCTGTTTGCGATGAGGCCGCCGACTGCAGTTATCTGGGAACTTTTGTAGGTGGCAGTTGGTCGAGTTGTGTGTGAAGTCTGCAGTGTAGAGGGTGAAGAGGAAGGGGGCCAGGACTGTTCCCTGTGGGGCACCCGTGCTGCAGACAACCACTCCTGATTCATAGCCTCGTATCCTCACATACTGTGGTCAGTTGGTGAGGTAGAATCCATGTGGTCATACTTTATTTGTATATACAAGCACCTAGACAGTTCAAACAATCATGCAAGATTATTGTTTGTGGACGTTTCATCAGCCTTAAGTACCATACAAGTTCAAAACCTCACAGTTGATGATTTCTATTTAAACTAGTGTTACTATTCATTTTTGGAGTTAAATGTGTCTTGTGCATTGACTTTAGATGTTCCCACCCCACAGTATAGTTAATGGTGGCCAGAATATGCTTTCTGTATCAGGTGGACAGGACCTCGATGACAATGTTTTGTTGTTCTTTTATTGAGTCCGTTCTCACTTATCTGCTGGTTTTGTGGCACCTGTGAAAAGAGTTTTGTTAAGGGCACTTGCTCCATTCCCCTTGTGTTATGGTTTGTTCCTGTATACATTTACTGTACTGACCAGTAAAGGGCAGAGTCAGCTGTCTGTGGTACACGACTGTAGCTAAAAAGAAGAAGACAAGTTATCGCGGAAGTCTAGTAGTTTGTGTGTTGGAAGTGTGCCCAGTGCTGCTGTACTGATGGCTAAGATGTTTTGATTGCTCGTGCCGGTAAAGTAATAAAGTTGAACGTTTCTCCACACTTCCAGTGCGTAGCCTGAGTGGTGTAACAATTTGGAGGTCCGCGCAGCCCACGTCGGGAGGACAACAGAAACACGGTGCAACGCGTTTGTCATCGCTGGAGGGTCAGGGGGCCCGGGAAACAGCATGGAATAGCAGGACCCAAGGGCAGATAATCCAGTAACAACAACTGCTGTGTTCAACAACTTCAGGATCCACGGACATGTTGGTGAGTCCACATCAAAAGATACATTGAGTTTCAGTAGCCTTGAACACGAGATCGAAAGTGGGCTAAGGAAAGGATATCCCGAAATGGAAATTGTGGAGGCAGTGATACATTGTGTGGGCCATTGATTGTAGCTGAGAAGCTAGTTTTAGTCCCAGTGCTGGTTAATAGAGACATAGTGCAAAGACCCATAATAGGGTTTAATGCCATCGAGGAGATGATGAGAGCTGGAGAGGACCAGAGTCAGCCCAGTGGAAGGATATCCTTGCTCCAAAACTCACTAAAGCTAGGGACAGAAGGGGGCAGAAGTACTGCTAAATCTAATACAGGTAGTAACAAATGAGACTGTTACTTATCCCATCAAAACTGGGCGCAGATCCATAGTAGTGCCAGGGGGACAAATACAATGCATTAGCTGCTACAAATGCTCAGAGAGGAGTCAGGGGTGTTTGCTAGGCACAAAGATGAAGTGGTCTACATCCAAAACCTGAAAATGGACATCAAGCTAACTGACAATGTCCCAGTAGCCAAAACGTATAATGCTATACCTATACCATTGTGTGCTGAGGTAAAGAACCATATCCAGAACTTGTTGAGCAAGCATCCGCAGTTGTGTGAGGAAGAGGGACGGGAGCCTAAGACTGTGTATTGACTACCGGGGTCTTAATAAGTAAACCGTTAAAGATAGGCACCCCATACCACACATACAGGACATATTGGATGGTCTTGGTGGAAATGTGTGGTTCAGCGTACTGGATCAAGGCAAAGCTTACCACCAAGGTAGTATCAGTGATCACTCCTAGAAATTCACAGCCTTTGCAACTCCATGGGGACTGTATGAATGGAACAGAATCCCGTTTGGTCTCACAAATGCACCCTCTGTTACGATACACTGGGGGGAACCCACAGACGCAGAACACACACAGCGTGAGATAGAGGAAATCACAGTTTATTCGTGGTTGCTGACTAAAGGGGTAGACGGACGTAGAGCCAAGGTGGAGCCAAGCCAGGTGGTTAGGTGAGCCAGGTGGTAGCCAGAGGCGAGGAACGAATCCATAGGAGAGATCGCAGGGAAAAGGGATCTTCTGTAGAACAGGGAGAGAGATGTCAGTATCACCAAATACAAAAACGTAAGTCTCAGTAGGCCCGACAAATGTGACTTGTTCAAAAAGGAATCCGCTATGTTGGAAAAGTGATATAAGCAAAAGGCTACAGGATGGATGAGAAGAAATTCTCTCCAGTAAGGGCGCTTAAAGCAACCCCCCCTTCCAATATAAAAGAACTGCGTAAGCTTCTTGGCTTTTTGGGGTATTATAAGAGTTACGTGCAGGATTTGTCTCGCCATGCAAAATGCCTGTATGATCTACTCTCAGCAGACGCAACCCCAGATCGTGAGTCAAAGTCCAAGGTCAGCCAGAGGGAGTCAGTCACCCCCACACAAAAAAATTGTTCGGACTGACACTCATCGGAAAGCCTTGGACTATCTAGTTGACATTCTGACTAACCCACCTGTGATTGCTTATCCACGTTGAAGATCAGACGTGCTGCTGCATTCTGGATCTTCTGGAAGGGACGAATTGCACAGGCTAGGAGACCGTCAAGGAGATAGTTGCAGTAGTCCAGCTTGCAGAGCACAAGTGCCTGGACCAGCAGTTGGGTCGAGTGCCATCTCCTAATCTTCCGAATGTTGTAGAGGGTGGATCTACATGATCGGGAAACTGCAGCAATGTGGTCGGTGAGGGTGAGCTTGTTGTCGATTTTTGTGTGCCCGTCAACCATAAGGTCATGGGTTCAACCCCAGACTCCCCAGATCACCTCCTCACTTGGAAGTCACTTTGGATAAAAGCAGCTGCTAAATGCCGAAAATGTAACGTAATGTCAATGGTGACCCCAAGATTCCTGGTCGAGGGAGATGGAACGACCGTCGTGGAGTCCAGGGTGAAGGATAGCTCATAAGAGATGGATGGACAAGCAGTCATTTGTTCAAATGAAATTAGAATATGATTTAAAAATAAGTCTCCCAAATTGGTTATACCTTTGTTAACCCATTATTTGAAGCCAGTATCCACCAATCCTGGCAAAGGAATCTGGATTGTTAATTATTGGGGTAAATTGACAATTTAGGCATCCCCTCCAAGTGGCGGACTAATCTCCATGCCTTCAGAGTATTGATTATTTGATTTGCACAATTCTCTTATATTCTTTACATTTTTAATAAAATAATTAATAAATGTTTTGAGATGCACCCTATGAGCGGCCAATGTTGTAGGTAAAGAGGCAGAGGCAGTGGCTTAACTTCAACAAATGATCTTTTATTGTGGTCCACAGACTTCAATTACTCACACCAACCATGGACATACCAACACCCCATTGCAAAAAAGCCAACCCTTATATAAGCTGTGTCCCAATTCAGGGGTTGCAGCGTTCGAAGTACGCATTTGAAGACCAATTACGTCACAGCGCCGCGACAAGGCTGTCCCAATTCAAAGGTGGTTCGAAGGGTACTTCGAATGCGGTCTACAAATGTGTCGTTCTTTTCCCATTAAATGAACGACGCATCAGATGTATCTTTCGCAGCCTAGGCTATCCCACAATTCATTGCGCGCCGGTGACAAATTACTTTTTTTGGAAGAAATGGCGGACTCAGCGACCGAAGAGTACACTTTTATTATATATATATATATATTACATTTTATATTATATATATATATTATATATAGTATTATAATTTAAGTTTTGTTTAGTATCACTTTGGAACTCGCTAATGAAATATTTTCAAAGTGAAGTGAACGATTTTCACTAGCTAATGTGAACATTATTGTTGGGTGAAAGCACACAGCTTAATTCAGCTTAATCCCTTTATTTTGCCCGGCCATGGTCTTCCCTCAGCCTGAGATACATCACACGCTGGCGCCTGCGGTGAAATATCTCCATCTCCTCCAGTAAAGCATGAAACAAAAAAAACACAAAAACGACTTCTGGCTCCATCTTTTGGTCCAGTTTGTTAACAGCGGGAGAAAGGAGCGGCAGTTCGTGACGCAACGGTGAGAGCGGGAACAGTTGGTGATGCGAATCTTCTATAGACCAGACCGTCCGATTTCAGTCCAACTTTTCGCGGCCTGTGCGGCCTACAAACGACGCGGCCTTCGTAGACCAGGTAGGCCGCGTACTTCGAACGCTGCAGCCCCTGAATTGGGACACAGCTGAAGTGATCTTACTGCACCAATTCTGGTCGGACCTCACCATCATACATTCTTCACCGAGTTTAATGACCTCACTTAATGACCATCACAGCTCTAAAGCAGAGGTGTAATCAGATTTTAAAATGAAATGGATTTTCCTGAAACGGTCACAGTTTGGTTAGATCATCATCTGTAGCGTTAACAGAGGGCGGTGTCTAACGGTCGTGGGTGTGGAGTATCGGCCGCAGGGATTTTGTGCCGCCACCAGCATTTTTTGACAGCAGGGCTATTTTACCCCGGTGCAAAAAGCATTGTTGGCTAAGGACGCCTGGGTGCTTGTCTCTGCCCACCTATATAGCCTAGACCCAGGTGCAAGTCATTTATTCAAAATCACGTTTGTTTCAGAGGGCTTTACAGCCTGTACAGGATACAAACTCTATTCTTCAACCCTCAATTCCGGGGCGGGGGGGGGGGGGGGGGGGGGTGGCCGATAAAACGGAAATGGGCGGTGCCGGGAGGCGCGTGTTTCCGGGGTCCTGCGGGGCACAACATTGTTTCGGCGTTCGCG
>JAVQJD010035130.1:0-11574 GCA_036023655.1 Nannoperca australis
TACTGTTATACTGTACTACTGTATGTTCTCCTTCCTCCTGCTCTCTCCCTCCTCTTTGTGTGTGGAAGTTGGTCTCGACCGGCTCCATGTGATTGAGCCCTGAGATAACTCTGTTATGATATGGCGCTATATAAATAAAATTGAATTGAATTGAATTGAATAGAAAGTTTACATGGATAGAAATCTGTTACTTGCTGCGTAACAAGCTCAACTGGATGTCAACAGGAGAGAGCTTCATTTCTGCACAGAGCCTGACCTCAACACTGAGTGCCAGCCCGGCCTTATCAACCATCAACCAGCCCAACTCACTGATGCTCCTGAGGCTGAACGGGAGCAAATCCCTGCACCCAACATCTGGTGGAAAGCCTGAAACCAGAAGACTGCAGGCTGTTCCAGCAGCAGATTAACATAAAAGTGTGATGTCCGAGCATCCACACTTTAGTGTATACACCAAATACATAGGAGAGTATTTTGTTTATGCCAGCAGAGGTCTTAAGAAACATGGATAGACATGAATGCTCGGTTAACAAAGTGAAAGTAGTTTTTATTTTAACCACCCTAAACGTTTGCCTTTCACCAGTCACAGGAGGGTCTACCAGAAGGTACACCAGCAGATTTAAAAGAAATCGTTTTGAGCCTCCAAACAATTGAGCCGTGTAATGTGTGGCCTCGCATCAGAGTGACGTTGGTAATATTTTGTACACTAAGTCTCCAGCGAGTGCACCGGGCCCTCAGCACAGCGCAGAGTTTGGTTATGTGTTTACTCTGAAAATCTCATCTCCTCTGAATCAATACTCCATTTAGCAGCAGCTCAGAGGACTGGAGCTCCGTCCTGCCGCTCTCCTCCCTCTGTTCCCTCCTCACCCGCTCCAGCTTTGTTTCCTTTCATTCAGCCGGATTCCTCCACCTTTCTCCTGCTGTTCTCTGCGTCCTGCTCTCCCCTCTCTTCCACGTTTGCCTTTTTTCCCATTTCTTCTGTTCACAATTCCTCTTCTTCTCCCCTACTTCTTTCTCTCCCATTTATTTCTTTTTTCCTGCTTTTGCTCCGCCTTCTCTTTCTTATCCTGTCATCCTCTAAAACCTCATATCTTCTTCTTCTCTGCTAACCTCTCATCTAACTTCCTACATCTTATCGCTTCTCAAATCCAATTGTCTTTCCTTCTTTACATACTTGTTTCCTCTGTCCTCACCTTCAACCTCCTTCTTTCCCTTTTCTCATATTTTCTTAGTTCCTCTTCATTTTCATTTTATTTTAAACACCTCCTCCTTTTCTCTCCTGTCATTTTTTTCCTCTTCTCTCCCCATCTTTGAATCCTCTCCTCCTCTCACCTCTCATTTCCCTCCATTCTCTCCTTATCCTTCTTTCTTCTTTCCTTTTACAAATCTCTTTATACCCTTTCCTCCCCCCTTTCTCATTATTATAGCCGCCTCTTCTATCTTGTCCTTTCCATTTGACGTTTACTTTCCATCATTCCTCTCCACTCCTCCTTCCATCCTCTCCTCTTCCTCCGCTCCTGTCCTAAAACCAATTTCCCCGCAGGTCGCGTGGGGTGTGTTTGTGTGTGTGCGTGTGTTTATGCGAGTCAAGCGGCATCTGTATTAAACACTTAGCCTTTTTCCTCTCCTGAGCCGAGACAATTTATCCATTGCTCAGGGCGAGAGGAGCGAAATGGCTAAATCACATTGTGCCATTAATTTAATTAGCTTGTAATTGACATTTTAAATGCTTCACATTTAAATTAGCTGGCCTGGCGTCGCAATGGAAGTCACAGCAACTGAGAAATTGATTAAATCTCAGCAAAGCAGCGAAGGGAAAAAAAGCCCAGGCAGGAAAAGCAAGCATGTACTGTAAGACAGAATCATAGAGGAAAGAGTGCTACGAGGGAGAGAGGGTGAGATAAGTACAGTTCTAGATGGAGTGCATGAGGAAGGAGAAGACTGAGACAGGAGGAGGAAGCATAAGAAAGAGTGAAGTTGGTGTCAGAAGGAGGGAAACCGTTATCGTCTCCTCACCAGATGTTGCAGATGTTATCTCTCCTCCGGCTCATCCACTCAAATCCTCCAGCCGCTGGAGGAAGTGTGGACTAGACGTGGGACAGCATACTTGTCGCTCCACATTTACCCCCACCCCCTGGATTGGCACATGCCAGCAGCTTGAACTTGACTACATCCTCTGTCTCTACATTGTGTGTGGCGTGTGCCGTGATGCACAGCAGTACACATATGTAACATAAGTGTTTGTGACATGAGCAACGTGGTCGTGTGGCAAGACAATAGCTTAGACAGTAAGTGGTTTTCAATTAACTGCCTGGTTCAGTTAAGTTGGATTCACTCAATATTCTCTCTATTTGAAATTACATGAACAGAATGATATGTTTAATTTAACTAGAAAATGTGGATTTTATTCCAAACATATTTATTTGATATTTAATTATATTTCATGTATTACAGTGTGGTATGTCATGACACTACACGATGTAGTTGATGCTGCATGACAAACACAGTTGTTCCCAGCCCACTTTATTGCACTTGCATAATTATAAAAACTATAACATCCCTTAGTTGTAGGATTGCAGCAGCTATTACTTCCCTTATCTGTAGCTGGCACACGGAGACATGAACAAGACTGCATCTGCACGTCTGAACCGCTGCTGCTGCTAACTGAAAATGTTGCTGCTGTTACTCTGTTACTGAGCCTACACTCACCTGAGCCGGCTCTCAGGTGCTTTGCACGTCTATATTTGACAATTGTGCACCTCTCAGAAGGTACGGGTGTGGAGGTCAGGTTGTAGTGCGTAGATTTTCTAGAAAGCACATGTTTTAAAAATGTCCCGCCCACATTACCACCATCTTAAAGATGTTTTAGATCTGTTTTATTAAATAGTAAAAGTTTGAAGTAGACGGGGGTAACAGCAGACACATGCTTGTTGCTAAGCTTTGCAATGGAAAATGATAACAGATTCCCACTCATGTCTGTACCTGCTCTGAATACATTCAACTGTCCAGAGGGAAAGACCATTGATTTGGACTATTGACTGAATTAATATGATTAGCATGGCTCTTGTCAGATTCTGATCGTGTGTGTGTGTGTGTGTGTGTGTGTGTGTGACAGAGAAAGTCAGGGTAATATAATTAGTCTGGTTCTCACCAGTGTCTGCGATGTTTTTGTGAGAGAGAACAAATGATGGGAGAGAGTGTGACTGACAGACAGGGTAACAATTTAGACAGAACGAGGGTTGAATTAAAATGCTTTGGCTCTTCTGAGCTTCTGAGATGGAGAGAGATTGTGTGTGAGCAGCAGGCTGTCTGAGTGTGTGTACCTGCATTGCATACTTAAGTGTGTGTGAAGAAGAGTCTCAAAAGCCGGATGACTGCTGATGTCAGCACTTCCCATGTATTTTCAAAGGACCCCTTCACACACACACACATCCAGGCAGGTATGTGGCTGGTGCCTGATCTCTCTGCCGTGGTCTTTTAATATTCTTTCAGCTGCAGATTTTCAAAGGAAAGTCCGTCACAACGACAAGCGTTTGATCTGCCCGCTGTCATCAGCAGACAGCGGACCGGTGGGGAGACAGAGATCTACAGCTACTGAGCTTCAATCTGCAGGTTTCAAAATACAACATTTAGATTTTTTATTTAATTGCTGCTTATAATTGGAGTTCAAGGTTATACATACACAGTATTAAACATGAAATCAATAACTTTTTTTGGTGAGAGAAATTTGAGATGACGTGAAAAACTACAACAAAGATGTAAGGACATAAGTTTGTGATGCCATCTCCCGTCATTCTGTGTAAAAAGCAAGCTGAACAAACATGTCCTTAAGCAACCCGTGTGCATGAAATTGCAAAATCACTTTTTTTTATACAAGTTAACTATGTCAATCTTAAAAGGAGAGGTAAAGATCTCATGTTGCAGGTCACAGCTTACTGTACATCTGAAGCAGGCCCTCAGTAATGCTCTTGATCACCTAGTCTGTGTTTTACAGCCATCGTCAGTCCGAAAGCTGCTTATCCTGATGAATAAGAGTGAATATCAGCACACACGCATATAAAGCATATCATACTGCTTAACTGTTTTAAACCCAGATTTCAATAGAGGTTTCAGTGTAAAGTAGCGTGTCATTGCATTGTAGAATGGACTGAAGACGATCTGTCAAGGATAATTCTACAATTGTATTTCAGTAGTTCTGTCCATTGTTCGGGTTGGTAATAACAACCTTAAGATGAGACTTCAGGAGGGAGTGTAGAGACAGGAAGAGGATGGAACGGAGAAATAAATAATGAAGATTCAGAGCAAAGGGGAAATACATCTTTCAACTTCCCAATCTTGTCTCTTTTTCTCACTCTAAAATTCATTTTATTTCTTTTTCCCATTTCTTTCTTTCCCTCCCCTTTCTCCTACTCTTCTGGCTGTATTCATTCCTCTCACCTCAGTGAATATCTAAAAGGCCACCGACCCTCATCACGGAATGCATTACATTGCATGCAGTGTGTGTGTGTGTGTGTGTGTGTGTGTGTGTGTCTCTGCAGCATGAGTTCTCTCTCTATGCAGATAAAAACCTGTTCACCTTCCACTGATAAAGGTTTATATTTTCTGTCTCTTTTATAAACTGTACTGAACTCCAAAAGGATTGAATGGTTCATGTGACAGTAATGTGGAAAGAAATGTTGGTTCAAGTCCAGTTAGAATGATTTTGATTACTACATATTGTGAGACCGTGACCTTAGAGAGTACGTGTTTCTGAGTGGCTGGCAGGTGTCCAACAGGAGGCCTTTTTTTTTTTTTACAGTTTACAGTCTGCCAAGTACATGAAACTACAAGTAACTATAGCAACAATACGGTTATCCAATGTTAAGTGTCTAAATTCTGTACTATGAGTTAAAATGACCAAGACAAAACGTTTCAAAATTGCGTAAAGTGTAAAATATATATATTATTATTAAATAAATATAAATCACGTCTATCTGTGAATCTTAATTACCTACAGCCTAAATTATAACAAGACCTCCAACCTAAACGACAGAATCAATGACTCCTTTGTCGTCGTTGGGTTAAAAATAACTACAATAGTTATGTTTCTTAACATAGGTTTGTACCTTAAGTTATAGTCCAACAAAAGAGGTTTGGACCGTAGCTTCCTGAATCTTCTGGGGTTCATTTCAGTGTCTGAACTTATTTACACTTTAATCTGCTTTCCAGAGTCACGTCCACCAAATTGCTCTTCATGTTCATAACCTCCACGCTGACAGATGACTATGGATTTGTTGTCTGATGTGGAGATTTGAAGCCATGACAGAGAGAACGACTGTTTCTACATAAGAAAAATCAGCAATCAAATGCCATTTGTGCTGCTGATATGGCAGCACTTTTAGTCCCAGTCACAGTAAATACAGAGTCAATAATCGCCAAACTGCCCCGAGAGACAAGGTTATTTTAGAGACAACAAACAAACGTGTTTAAGTGTTTGCTGCAAGCAAGCTTATTGAACTCACACTGCAGTTTCACTCTTACATTGAAACTGTCAGGGAGAAAACACAAGTTGTTTTGTAAGCTGTTGAATAGCAGTCAGACTAATTAGTTAGTCAACTGCACTTGGTATTTCAATATTCCAATAGCTGAAACAAATTAATCTATTTACAGGATAATTGATGAGAAACAAACTAATCTGTGGTCTTTGACAAAATGACAGCACTTTTTGAAGGCTATATTTTGTCTTGGATTACATTTGTGAAGCAACAAGCTTTAACAACTACTGTGAAAATAACAGCTTATACCCAGCAACATCATCACGAGTGGTTAGAAAAGGCCTGTCATAACAGCCGGAAATATAATCGCTCTCGTATCAAGTCCAACAATCAACAACTGCTGCCTTTAAACAACCTGCTGAGAAAACGCTGTTTTATTTTAGACTGCCCGTGCACGACTTCACAAGGGCCGGCGCGTCAAACACAAGTGCTTGGCAGTGGACCAGTCAGTGCTAATGGTATTCATAGGTTGATGTGTGTACTTCATTTTGAAACAAGCTGTACCGTGGGATGGTGTTCAGAGCAGTAAACACAACCGTGCGAGTTAATCCCTACACCTTTGACTGACATATCCCCTCCGAACTCTCTCACATGAGGTTCACTTTTATTCACGCATTTTAAAGCACACATTGCATGAAGTAGATATTTGTTTTGAGGTTAAAGTGCAGACTTTTGGGTGTAAAATCAGATGGACAGTTTAGAAACTGTAGCCAGAGGGTAAAAATGACATGACATGATAAAAATATGAATATGAACACCGAGGTCAGATCCCAAACCACCAAAACATGTCACCGTCCTAATGTTATTGGTAATCTGGTATTTGAATCTGTCCTTATGTGGAATGATGTGCTGTAGTTTCGTTTTGCCAGGAATGATGGGAAGTTGTGTACTGGTGATGTAATATATCAAGATAATGTACACCAACAGGGGAACTGTTCTATATAATGTGATATACAATGGCCTGGGTGAATACTCGATTCTGATTGGCTGCAGGGTGTCCATTACTGGTCTTCTGAACTTACTGATACTTTGTGGGACATAAGCGATCATCTCACATCCCATTCCCTACTCAGTTTGCTGCGTACGACATAAACACACGTCACCTGGCGGGATGGCCACATACTGTCAACGTATACGTGACTCTGAATCTCGCTAGCAGAAGTTAGCTTTCTAAGTTAGGGTTCTATGAGCTAGGAATGGTAATGATTGTTCCAGGTATTAGTCAACCCCTCGGCTTTCTTTTTTTCTTTGTGAAGTGACCATGGTAGAATATGGAAAATGCCATTATCAGGAATTGTTGGGATGTTTTTACCGTTACTGGTGAGGATTAAACCTGTTACAGGAAGTACAGATTGAGACACCAAGACATGGTACAGCAGGACTCGTTACATGCTACCAGGGCTTCCTCCTGGTATGTGCTTAGCTCTTTTGCTGGACTGCCCTCTGTTGTAGTTCTGTTGTTCAAATGAAGGACTTTCTCAGTCTGATCGCACACAAAATGTTTTTCCGAAGGAAAACAAGTGTGAACTCAAACCTCAACAACCCTGCTGTCTCAAAATATACAGTATTTTAATGAAAGCATGTGTGTGATGTGTACATGCATGTCTTTTTATATATGTGTGTTGTTTCAACTAAAAAGCCAACGGGTGCCTGTGTGTTTGCATTTGTTTTAGGTGTCAGAGTGTGTGTGTGTGTGTGTGTGTGTGTGTGTCTGTGTGTGCACACTGAACGGCTGTTGATTGCAGTCGGATGGAAAAAACAATTGGAAACGCCTCTCTAGCTGATAGATCCATGTAATCAGTGGCTACAAAGTGAGCAGAATAGCAATGTTTTTGCAACACAGCTAGTTACCATATAGATAAGACAGACACCACCTCCATCGTGGTATTTCTGTCCTGTATTAAAACACAATCAGGACCCCACATCTGCTCAACAACAACCTCTTCAGTCGAGCAGTTCCAGGTTATCGACTGGCAGCCGTATTTAAGAGGCTAAAAGTGTAATCCAAAGGTGAACAAAGGTGACGGCTGCCATTGTGACCGCGCGGTACATTTACGGTGCAGAAAGGGGCTGAAACCAGAAGAGTGCTCCACCTCTGCAAACCAGATCTCATCCTATTAATCAAAGATTGTTTCAAACTTCATGAAATGTTACTCTCAGCCAGGTCGGACCCATTACAGTCTCTGCTGTCTTCCAAGTCCAGTTCTTGATGTTGTGCTAGTTCTATCATTAGTCTGACCCCCCCTTACGCACACGCACACACACACACACACACACACACACACACACACACAATATCCAACATGAGACACTGCTGGTTTATCACGATCCTTAAGACTTTCTTTGTTGTGATTTCTTTTCTAAACCACTTTATGCAAACTGGACATCGTGTGTTTAAAACTGTATAACAACATATACTCACTACTGTTTAGTTTAAAAACTGTGAAAGGGTGCAGCATGAGAAGGAGGGGTGTGTAGTGGGGGTCCATGAGATGGTCCATGGGTGGTTATTACACCCAGGGCTGTGGATAGGAGATGTGTCCAATCGCTTTCTGTCCCTTTAAAATTGGGGCACTCCTTAAGAACAGTTAAGATTTCTATTAGGGTCATTGGATGTGGATTTAAACACTTTTAAATTAAAGATGAGCATCAAAACCTCTGCCTAATTGTTTCATTACAAATCCAACATGAGGCAGTACTGAGGCAACACAACAAATACTTTACTGCACTGTAAACATGTCTTTTTCTCCATCTGCACTGCAAAAAGAAGACAAGAACCGGACATTTAAATACTGCAGACAATCTGGGGTGAAATAAGAAATGGAGCAGTAGGAGAGAAAGTCAGCATTCAGCCAGGAGGATTCAACCTCCCAACCTTTAGGAATACCTGTCAGGTACACGGCCTGCTGATGCTACAGGGAGGCTCAGTGGTGTGTTCTCCTTCTGTCTTATTTTTCTATTACCAGGAGCTACAGGGGGCTTCAGCAAGGAGAGCAGAGGGTCACCATGGTGTCACTCCCTGTGTGTGAGTGTGTGTGTGTGTGTGTGTGTGTGTGTGTGTGTGAGTGTGAGAGAGAGAGGGAGAAAGAGAGCACAGACATCTGGACATGGAGAGACTGAATGAATGTGGGTGCATGAGGCAGGAAGTCAGAGAATGTGTATGTGTGTGAAACAGAAGATCTGTGTGAGGAAAAAGACAAACACATTTTTGTGTGTGTGCGTGTGACCTACCAAGCAACAGGCCAATGAAAACAACACCAGGGGATAGCTGCCCCCATCACTGCAGCAGCACAGGTCAAGTGTCAGTCTGTGTGTGTGTGTGTGTGTGTGTGTGTGTGTGTGTGTTCACCTCTGTAGAATTGACTAATCATCTGTGTAGTGACATGTATGCATGTGTGAAGGATTATGCACACCTTAGCATATTTGTGTACAGCATGTGTGTTGTGATTCACAAAGCAGGACCAGGGGTCCTGTTTCCACCCAGCATGATGATTGTGTGTGTGTGTGTGTGTGTGTGTGTGTGTGTGTGTGGTGCACTGAGCGCACGGCAGGAGACTAGGAGGTGATAAGTCAGCCTTCTACCTAGAATTGTAATGATGTCCGCTGCTCTGCTCCGGTTCCCTGCTGGACACCTTCCATCCTCCCACAGCTGCATCTTTACTGTACAACACACCACTTGAATACACACACACACACACACACACACACACACCTGTAGAACTACTCCCACTATTTTAATACATTCTTGTTGTAGTTCTGCTGCTCCCTCTTCCACTGGGGAAAGTTTCACTTTTTTCTTTCTTCTTCTCACTTGAACAATGGAGCTACAATTTGTAGCTTTTCCTGGAGCTTTTGTACAGAAACCAATAAAACCTTCAACATACATGTGAAAAAACATAAGTAAGTAATTATTGCTTTGTAAAGTGAAATGTGTTGTTGGTTGGTCCTATCAGATTTGAAGAGATGTGTTCAATCACTTGCAGGACAGCAGGTATCAGTAACCTGTAGCTTTAATAAACCGACTGCTTTGTCCAAGTCTGAGAGAAACAACATGTAGTCTGAAAGACTTTGGCATCAACCACACAGGGAGGGTCTACGTTACATTATGGGAACTGCAGGATCCAGAGTATTAGCCATCCTCTGCCAGATCATTTCTAACCTCTAACCTGTCTTTGAATGTGCCGTCCACTCTCTTCCCTCCTTCTTGTGCTTGTCTTCTTGTCTTTTTTATCCCACACCCACTTCTCTTCTCCACTCTTGCTCTCTGCTTTCGTGGATCCCAGTGGACTCCTCTGTCCTATGCACCCCTTTACTTTGTCTCTACACCTTCTTTCTACTCACCTCATGTTATCTACTCTCCTCTCCTTCTAACCTCTTCTGCCTTTGTCTCCTCTCATGTCCTCTCCAATCCTCTCCTCCTTTTCCTCGCCTTTGTCGTCTCTCTTCACTTCTTTCTCCGTCCCGCCGACTTCTTTTTAACTCCTTGAAACGAGGAATAATCTCCTTGGCTTTTTAGTGAACCGATGCTTTCTGATGACCCAGCTGTGGCACCGTGTTCCTCCCCAGGCGAGGAGCTAAATTACAGCAACCTTCACATTGAGCAAAGAGCATCGGAGAGAAAATTGTCTCCCTTGGGGAAAAAAATTGTATCTCTATTTAGTCCTGCAATAACACTGCAAGGGAGCCAGAGGGAAGATTCAACCCCTCTATTCCACCTAAACATAGTTTTATAAAAAGGGGCCTTTTTGATATCCTATTGTACATCTGTTACTATTCTCCCCTGGATCTCCTCCACCTCTCTCCACCCTCCCCCTCCCTTTTGGTCTCTGCCTGTCTCTCTTTCTCTGTGGGCTTTCTCTTTCTTTCCCCATCCTTCTCATTTATCATCTCCTCTATCTGTTCTTCTGCTCATTTGTTTACTACGGTGTTTCTTACTTATATCTGTTTCTTAATAACCACTTTACCTTGTGCTCCTGTGTGGAAGGTGCTGCTCTGTTGAATCTGGTCAGCGTTGGAGGCCAATAGATGTTGATGGATCACACAGCTAATAGAAACACAACTGAGAAGTGCAGATTCAGATCTTTTGGTGAAAACCACACTGATGTCTGTAGACCGAGCGGAAGCAAAGCAATTATCTCTGAAGTCTTGGTGAAAAGTGTTTGTGTGTAACATCCTGACTTGGGCAAAGTGAAAAGAACCTTTTCTAATTTGTGTCATCAAAACAGAAAAACTCATGTATTTCATGAGCAGGTGCGTAGGAGAGACACGAGTAGATCTAACTGGTCTAACGAGGTCTAACTGGCAAAAAATACAAGTTGCAATGTTTTTGTAGACCTTCAGGCAAATGTACAAAAATCATTTAGGTTCAAATTTGACTTGAAAATAATTATCTCAAAACTTTATATCCTAGGCAAATCTGTTCCACGAAGAAAAGGTTAACATCAGACCTAAAGAAAAACAGTGTTTTTAATGACTATACAATAGATGTATTGTATAGAGTTACACCTAAAAACACTCAAATAAAGCTCTCAGCACAATGCTTGCCCATTAATGCAGGTTATTCCAGGTGATTGTTGCTCTGTGGAGAAGACAATTATTCTTAGACAATGATTCTCACCTTTAATATAAGAACAGATGCTTGGAGACAGTACATCTGTTTTACACACACACACACACACACGTAGATAGATAAATGCAAAGTATCTATGCATGCAAAAAATACACAGGAAAAAAAGACATAATGCAAATGTGAAGTGCACCATAGCATACTCATTCACACCTTTCCACAATACACACCCATACACACACAGGGATACATAGAGTATGTATTGTGTTGTGTACACACACACACACACACACACACACACACACACACACACACACACACACACACACATTGAGGGCAGGCTGATCTGACTGGAGAGCGAATGATTTCAGCATATACTCATCTCAGTCTCCACGATTATGGCCATCGGTAGAAATGGCAAATAATGGCGGCAATGTGCTGTGAAATGAAACCCTGTGTGTGTGTGTGTGTGTGTGT
>JAVQJD010035134.1:0-26493 GCA_036023655.1 Nannoperca australis
CTTTGCTTTGTGTCTCTCTCTCTCTCTCTCTCTCTCTCTCTCTCTCTCTCTCTCTCTCTCTCTCTCTCTCTCTCTCTCTCTCTCCCTCTTTGTCTTTTTGGGCTCTCCTTTCTGCAAGTCTGTTTTTCATCACTATAAAAGGACACCCTGAGCCAAAAGAACGAGAGCCTAACCCAAAGTTTGAGCTACAGCACATTTATTTCTTTTCTGCCTTGACTGCATTTGTGGGCGGTGATGTAAGCAGAGAAGGAAGTAAATCAACTTTCTCCATGCAGCAAAAGTGAGGAAATCAGAATTATAGGACATGTGGCAAACATATGTACCTCTATATCAAATATTGCATAACAATGTCAGAGCCCTGTAGAGACACATGCAGTTCTATGACTACACTTTTGACTAAAGCAGTTTCTGTCTGTTTGGACAGAAGAATAAGTTAAGACCAGTGCCTGGGCAACGTGGATTTTCTGTATCTGCCCCCCCATTACAAGCTCTTACCTTGTCAATGAAGGAGGCAAAGCGGTTGTTGAGGGTCTTGATCTGCTCCTTCTCCTGGGTGCGGACAACTTGGATGGCGGGGTCAATCTCGAGGTTCAGGGGGGCCAGCAGGCTCTTGTTCACAGTCACAGCAGTGATAGGGGCCTGACCACCCATGCCTCCACCGAAGCCCATACCCATACCCATACCCATGCCCATGCCTGCACCACCCATGCTTGAGCTCAGGCCATAGGCAGAGCTGCTAGTGATGCCAGCTCCTCCAAAGCCCCTATTGCCTCCTCCATAGGAACTCTTGACACTGTAGCTCCTGCGGGCGGTGATACCGCCTGGTCCAGCATAGGAACTGCTGCTGAAGTTCCGTGGGGCAGAGGAACTCTTCACAGTGTATGAGCTGCTCCTGTAACTCGACATTCTTGAATCTGGAGTATTTTTTTTTCTTTTGGATGAAATGAGTCTGGGAAGGTCAGACCGAATGGCTCGGTTGGCAAGGCAGGCAGGCAGAGGGGAGAGACCAGAGTGGATAGGAAAGACAAGAAACTACTGAGGAGTTTTAAAGCCTGTTGCTGTGGGAGGGGACTGTGGTGAGCTGCCATTGGCTGCAGGTCTCGGTGAGAGGGAGGCAGGGCTGTAACATTACACTTCTATGACACATTGTCCAGTCACTCAAAACCATTACCTGGTCTTTCTACAAGCCTCCCCTGTGTTGTTAGACCCAGTCTTTTGCGAGGATTGTGGAGGGCTTTAATGTCTTTGTTTTAACCTGTGTGTGTGTGTGTGTACACCACAGCTGATTCAACATGTAAGATCTGGCCGTTCAAAAATAATCATTTATATCCAGCAGCGGCAGCTTTGTGCAGTGTGTGTGGGCGTGGGTTGGAAGGTGGTTGATTACACATCAATGCTGGTTCACATCTGTAAATAAAGGTGTGTTTATAATTCATTGGGACAGTATGTGTGCTGTTTGTCTTTTGGAACATGCAGTAATGAATGTGGAATGTAGACTGTGATAAACTAGTGTTTAATTATAGTAGGCTACATTTATTTTGCTACCATTTTCTTTCCCCTCACCATCCTTTCTATTAGCCTGAGAAGAGTTTATAAATTATTTTGTGGCCTGTTTGCACAGAAATGTAAAAAACAACTTTTGGGAAATTCAATCCCTCATGCAGTTCAGCACTACAGCTGCTTTACATCCTGAAATATACAGAAAGTCACTACATAGCACATAAAACAGCATGATGCCACAAATTGTCATTTACAAAATCAGTAACCTTTATATAACATGTTCATTAGTGATCTTTGGATGTGTTGTTATGCCGCTGTTTTTTTACCGTTCTGCCTACGTTATACCACAAAAAGTTAAAAGTTTGACCAGAACCTGGCTAGCTGTGTCGCCCCTGCTTTCAGTCTTTGTGCTAAGTTAAGCTAACCAGCTACTAGCTCATATGTCATATAACAAACTGGGTTTCCTTTTGATAGGTGTGCTAGCATGCACCATCAAACATTAACACGCATATTTTAATATTCAAGCATTCTTACAACAGGAGTGTATCTGTCTCCACAGCGGTATCCTACAATAAGACGTTTTGGTGGAGTGTTAACAGTTTTGGATGCTTTATGGTTTTAAATTCCTTGGCTGCTGCAGGCCGCTTGTATAACTCCTTGTCCACATTTACTGTCCTGTCTGCCTGGTTTGCGCATAACCAGGTGAACTACAATGACCAACTGGCTTTCATTCACGTAAAACAAGATGTTCGTTAGGTTAACGCCATCAAGCCTGAGGCTGTTAAAAACAATGAGCACGAGAGTGAAAGTTTATTTCTACCTACGTCTGTCCCCATGACATTCACTTGATAATAACACAGAGTGGTGATGCATTAGTTTTCTCTATAAACACCTTTTTATAATTCAGAACTGATTTTCACTGTGAGAGAACTTACACCACACTGAAACTGTACATGGTGCCTCAACCTTCAACTGTCTTTCCTCCAATACTAACCCTGCATTCCTCTCCTCCCTCATTCATTTTCTCTTTCAGTTACCACAATGAGTCACTAGTCTTGGCATCGCCGATCCAATCCGCTCCACCATACTGTATCTGTCTCTCCTCCATCTTTAACCTTCTTCTTTTCCCGCCAGTGCCTCTTGGCCTCATTATCGTCATGGAAACGTACCGAAATAAATCTTACTGAAATTCTTTCAGCTAAAATGGATGCCAGCTCAAGAGGGAGGTTTTAGCAACTGCAGTGCACAGAACTTCACGGCGCAGAGGGACTGACCCAATCATTCTAAAACATGTGGCAATATTAATATGATGTTGTGAGGTTGAGCTTTCACCACATAGGAAAAATCTGGTAAGTAAAGAAAATAAACAGTGCCAAAGGGGAATTCCCGCTTTGCTTTGTGAAATTCACATGACTGCAGTGAAATCACAGTGACCGTGCGATATCACCAGGTTTTTGTTCATGTGAGATGTTGATTCAAACCCAACAGAAACAAGAACAGACCTCTCTCAGAACACTTGGAAGTGAATTGAATTTAAGTAATTCCACAATAAATTATAAAGCACGTGATGTGATTCTTAACAGTCCATTAAAGTTATATTGCCATTTTGTAGTACAAACCACATTTTATCTGGGCCCATATTTATCAAATGGATAACTATTTCTTCTCACAAATGTAAGTATTAAAAGCTATTTATTAAAATGTTCTTTCATGTAAGAGAGCTCAGCGGGTCTCTGACGTTCATTCATAGCAGGTGTTGACTGTTCAGAAACATAGATGACCACACATTTATGAGACCTGTTTTAGAGTGATTGTTCACTGGTATGATGAGTATGTTATCATAAGTAATATGTATGATTCAGAATAGTGTAGGTTTAGCCTAACCTAATCTTTCTTCCATACTTTGCTGTAAGCCTGTCCTATTCTTCACTCTTAGCAAAGATTTCTTTTTTACACCTACTTGGGATCTTAAGAGCATTTTAAGGTCAAATTCTTAGAAGAACTTGGTTTCACATAGCACCTGAAAAACCAATTAGATTTGTCTGCTTGACATTTGTGTGGTATTGTGGGCTGGGGGGATACATGTTCAAAAAATATATAAGTATTAGCAGATTTTAGAGTACCAAAGATGTTTGAGATCAATCCAGATGTCATTATAACATCATTTAATTACAATAAAACAAAACCGTTCACAACTGGTATTTCTTGAACCTCTAGTTCAACTGGCTTAAAAAATATAGCTGGACTCTTAGCCTGAGTAAGACAATAATCTTAAAAAGCATCTCTGTGTGAAGAGGTAAACTCTTTGTCTTTCATGAAGTTGTGTTTTGGTCATTTACCCTACAAAGGGTGGTTTCAGAGTACGCCTGCCATTCATTCCATTGACCTTAATCAATGGACCTGTCACATGCTTTAAGTGATTGACGCTATCTATTGATGTTACCTGTTACAACATCAGTAGAATGAGGTTGACACTGTATCTGTTGGCTAATCACAAGCTAACAGGCGGCTGATATTTCTTGTTTGACTGGGGCTGAGCAGCGGTGAGCAGGGTTTTACAGCAGGATAAATGAGTGTGAACAGAGATGGACCTTTACACTGTGTGTGCTGAAACATTCTATAAACATTTCAGAGGACCTGTCACCGTCAGCTCTACACAAAGCTGTCACAAGGCGTGTCTGAGAGTGTCACAGCTAGTGTAGTATATGTGTGTACAGACATGGGTGTAACTTTCTCACTCCTGTTCTCCACTCAACCATAAAAAAATCTCTAAAATGTGTCATTATCATGAGCAATGTTGGGTTTATCTTGAGACAAGGTTTTGTAACTGGGTGATTTCACTGTTGCTGACTTCAAGCTGTCCAACAGCCCTTCCTGGCAGGATACAGTACAATCTCCCTGCACATTGAACAACCCTGTTTGTTTTAAGGCCCCATTGGGTTGCAATAAAAATGTATATAGCATTAAAGCTACAATGCAGGACCTTTGTCTCCTCCTTCTGGCAGAATTACCCAAACGCTGTCGAGCGTGCTCATGACGTCTATCTACAGGGGAGTTTGCTCACATTTCCACATTTTCTAGACAATAATCTATAAATTAGGTATATGTAATAGCTACATAGCCTACTCCAAGTATTTTACAAAAGCCAACCTGTCCAAGAGCAGTAAGTCCACATCCTGTCTTCCCTGAGTCCCTGCGCTGCTTTTAGTCTCTTCAACCAGGAAAAGCTACACCAATGGTTATCCCTGTTAGCCTCTGTCTTCTAAACCCCCAGTGTCTTTTTTCTCTGGAGCATTATAACATTTTCTTGGAGATTCTTAGGTTCCTCCTGACTTCTAGTTGCTGTAGCTACTTCGTCAAACCAGAGCCATGTAGCAAGAACTATCGGAAGTCTACGAGAATCATGTGACCATCAAGCATTTTGAATCTGATGACGCAACTCTCTCTCTACTACTACTGGTGCACCAGTGCAGGAATGTCACCACAAACACCAGATTTAAAAACTTGCCTCGACTCACCTGTTCACGTTGTATACCCTGCAACCCATGAAATGAAAACAACCTACTTCTCAATGTCACCATAGGAGATGATTGTTGATTTTAAAAAAAGGAGGTGAAGACACAAACTTCTGTCTACATCAGTGGAGCTGAAGGGAGAGCACGTTTTAGGTTCCTGGAAATCAGCATCACAGAGAACCTGTCATAGACATCACACATCTCAACACTGGTAAAGAAAGTTCAGAAACGGCAGTATTTTTTAAGGAAAGTTAAGAAGGCCACATTTCTGTGCCAAGTTCTTGTTAACTTTTAAAGAAGAGCACCATAAAGGATCCTGACTGAAAACATTACAAACTGGCATGAATGTGCGCGGCCCAGGATGGACGGGGAATTGCATCGAGTGATTGAAACCACCCAGAATATCATAGGTACCCATTTACTGAGCATCTGTGATTTCAGAGGGGTGATGTGTCTGTGCAGAGCCTGAAGGATACTAAGAGACAATAACCATGTAGTTAAACAAAAGGACTTAATAATGGACTGAGGAGTCACATATTAAAAAAATACGTCCTGTTTGACTTTTTAATTCACAATGCATATATACATTTAAAAGTTGAAATTGTGTCAAAAGCCACCAGTGCAATAGTTTTCAGTTCATGTGGATGTTCCTGAGAACAGAGAAAGGCAACACAGACAACAAAACAGCTCCTGGAAAATATGTAAATAATTCCAATGGTCAATAATAGCTAGATTATAGCATGCCCAAATGCCCTGTGCCTAATCTGTCTGTCCCCTGCTGATCTGCCACCAAGCTATGTAACCTGGCAAGCAAAGAAATCGAAATGACAAAAAACTAAAAAGATGAAGATTTTGCTGCACCAAGTCTTCACTGGCCAGGAAGTACCACATTGATGGTTTATTTTAGGTTACGCAATGAGGAACATATTCATTAATCTTATACCAGTATTGCCTAAATCTGATTGTGTTATGCCTTGAACAATATGTACCGGCAGCTGGTTCTGATGTGTACAAGTTTGAACCAAACTCCCCCATAAGAAATAATGTATACATGTGCATGTACATACATGTATGTGACATAACTTGTGAGAGTTTGTAACTGCACAAACATAACACGCTGCTATGTTATGTAATCCCTATGTTCACCATCCAGTAGGGAGTAAATGTCAATCTGCTACTACAGCCCTTTTTCATTTACACAGAGACTTAATCATGTTAATTACAAATGAAGATGTGTGACTCAGTTTTGTAGATTTAAATCACATGTCTCAGACAAAATGTAAGAAATATAATAATAATCCTGAATTGGACAAAAATAGCAACTGCAAAACTCACTTAGGAATGGAATTAGCCTGAGTCAGGACTACATAATAGCCAGAGGAAAATAACCCAATGATTTGATTTTCCTGTAAAAAGAAAACAGCAACACACTATTACTATGAAAACAACTATCAAAAGAAACAACATTTAAATGGTGTTGTTGTTTAAATTCTTATGATATTCAGTATTCTGATTCTGATGATCCCTGCCGCTACTGAAAAACTGGGACTAAAGGGTTACAATCTGGTGTTCCTTGCAAGGCCACACAGGTGTTATCACTTTCTCTAGATGAACAGACCTCTGCACAGGTTGGGGTCGGGGGGAGTTGTGTATGTGTGTCATCAAAGTACATTTACCCCTATAAGCCATGTGAATCGTGTGTTGACAATGCTCGTGGTGTTTTGTTATTTGCCACGCAGAGCCAGATATTCATGTTGGCATACATGATATGTGTTTTGTGTACAAAATAGAGAAGACCTAGACACCACGCCCTGCTGAGGTTTGGAAATAAATGAAGGAGGTGTAAGTTGTCCTGTCTAACAGGCACAACAAAACTGAAAGAGTGTGAGGTAATCAATCAAACACAGCCGGTACATACCCACACAGTCCAGAGAAAATGTCTAACCAGACACAAAACAGTGAAAACAACTGTGTAGGTGGACCACGGCGATGTAGGTTCTTAAAGTTACACTAAATTGATTCTATTGACAAATATCATCCCTTGCATGAAATTCAGTTCTGAGGCAAGTGACAGTTCAGTGTCAGTTTACAACAAAATATCACTTCATAGGTTATGTTATGGTATATAGACTGGATTGTGGGTCAACAATGGCATTAGGATTAGGATTAGGATTCACAAAATGTAGCGCCTAATTCGGACTAATGTGATATTTATTTCTATATTTTGTCCAACTTAAATGTGTCCCTTTCCTAGTTAATACTTAGATGGTGGACAGTGACAAAAAAGCTCTTGGTGGACAAAACCAAATAATGCGTCATGGTTGTATTACCTTCTAATACATCCATTTAATACAGACGAACTGCTAGCTAGCTAACATAGCAAAATACTGTCTAGAGTTGATAACGTCAGCTAATTCATCCAGACTCCCTTACTGTGTTTACTCGATAACGTTATCTCTATCAAAATGTTCTATCTGGTCTTTTTACAAGGAGCCGCTGTGTTTGATTATAATTCATAGAGAAGTCAGGCCTACAAACTCTCACTCTCGTTCCACCTCCCGGCCTCGTCAGCAGCAGTTTGTGTGTAAGAAAGACTTGATTTAGTATTCTGCTTTTGTTGGTTCTTAAGGGTCCGGTAGGCCCGTTTTCGTGGCTTTATTTCTGTTGGGTTTACTTCTAATGTTGGCTTAGGTAAGAGGGAAGAAACTAGATCCTACAACACATCATGGGTTGGTATGGGTGGTTTCCCTTCGCTTTTGTTAATTTTGGCCAGCCTATTAGTCAGTTATTAGTTGTTGGTTTATGGTCTTTCTTTTTACTCCTCTATTAATATCTACTTGACTCATTTGGTTATGTTGGGTCTCTTTTGTAAAGAGCCTTTCTGGGGTTCAAAACATAAGCTCCCAGTGTGCACAGGTTACCAGCCTCAAGCTGTTCCCCAGCAGCAAAGCCTTTTACAAGCCCAGAATCATCCCCTGCACCATGCTCTGACCTATTATTTCAGACATGCCTATCATTCCTGCCCAGGCCCTAGATCAGAGGTGGGCAATTAAGTTTTCCAAGGGGCCACATGGGAAACTGGCACCAGTTAAAATGCCAACATTACATCACATCAAAATGATTTTGAAAATGTGCATGTCTTTGTAGTATTCAAAGACCGGCATTTTAATAATAACTTTATACAAAAAAGTACGATTACTATTTTGTTTGTAGTCTAATTACCTAATTGGCAGTTTTTTTCTTGTTCAGTGAGATAAATCTAGTCTTTGTCTGAGGTGGATATGAGAAGGACACCTGACAGGTGACCATCACCTGATCCAAAGATAACCCACATCTTCTGAGCATGCCTCCTCATGTGTAGAACGTTCTCCTTTTTGAGAGAACAATAGTGAAGGCAGGAGAAATTATTTGCATTTCA
This sequence comes from Nannoperca australis, assembly GCA_036023655.1. Taxonomy (NCBI): domain Eukaryota; kingdom Metazoa; phylum Chordata; class Actinopteri; order Centrarchiformes; family Percichthyidae; genus Nannoperca; species Nannoperca australis. The sequence goes on from JAVQJD010035134.1 coordinate 8,434, forward strand.
CTCTCAACTGTTTTAAAGACTTCTAATCGCCTTGAAAACTCACTATGCAGTTCCCCTAACATGGATGAGTGGTAGCCTATGTCACCATGTTCAGTCTCAATCTCCTCCAAAAGTGATAGAAACTGTATGTGATTCAATGCACTATTTTAGTTACAACATGGTTCATTTTTAGCACTGACTTACACACCTCCTGATGGATAATACAATGCAAAAATACCAATTTCTCTTCAAAAGTCTAATATTTTCCCCTGCCAGATGTGGACAACCATCGGTTGTAACACCAGCCAGTTTGTTCCATTTCAGTCCCAGCTTGTCCAAGCATGCATGTCCGTTTGTGATTCGAACAAATCACTCCCGGTCGTCCCTTTCATTGACCGCCTTGCTGCCAGCTCCCCAGTAATCTCAAAGTCTTTTGTTATCCCACGTACAAAGATGAGTAACTGGGCTGTGTCGCAGACATCACAGCTGTCGTCCAGAGCCAAGCAGAAAAAGTCAAAATTGTTCGCTTTGTTTTGCAGCCGAAGCTCCAGATTCCCTCCGATGTCCTCTATCTTTCTCGTTACTCTTTGCCTTGACAGGGGCACCTTCTCAAATGCTTCTTTTTCCTCTGGGCATATTAGCACTGCAGATGCCACCAAACACTCTTTAACAAACTCTTCATCGCAGAATGGCCTACTGTTTTCTGTGATTTTGTGGGGTATCACAAACCTGGTCTTGACTGCTCAATCACTGGATGTGTAAAGCTGGGTAAAAAGTCCTTGTTGTTTTTGCAGTTTGGCTAGCAAACCTTCAGATGTCCATGCCCAGTCTGCATCATAAATCCTTGTATTTGTCTGCGTGTTTAGTCTCACAATGGCAATTCAAACTGTAATCCTTAACACAGTGAGCTGTATTCCACAAACTAAGCACACAGCTTTATCTTTGACTTCAGAAAATAAATGCTTAGAAGTCCATGTCCATGTTAGAAATTCTACACTTTGTATCAATCTTTCTTTTTTTAACGTGAGCTGACATTTTTGAGGGTTAACAGCTAGCCTAACTCACATCTCTGTAAACATCTGTTCGCCCGCCAACATTGAAGGTGCATAAGCACACACGCAATCACGAACGCCCGTAAACTGAAAACTTAGCAGTCGCCTTCAAAATAAAAGCAATTCAGTTGTATTGCATGCATGATGTGCACTTATTTACATTTGATTATTCATTTACCATTGACCTCAGACGGCTGGTCCCACATGACAGCTGTGTGGTTTCCTACTGTACACAAACTCTCAGGCAGGTAATCACTAGCATGAGCGGATGAGTGGAAAAGTGGGGTGCAAGGGGCGGTAGTAAGAGCCATACTGGGTACAATGTCAAGTACTAGTAGAATACACTGTGTTTGTCTGCTTAGGCGGCAACTAGATCCTACAACAGCATGTCACTAGTTTACTATGTTACTTTCAGGGCCAATGAGCACATCAGTAACTAACTATAGATACCTTGTGGTTAGTTTGTGGGGTTACAGGTTATTTTAAAAAGCACAGTTCATGAAGGCACCTGTGTAGAAGACATTTCTAAATAGCCTACTGTCAAAGTAAACGTTGGTTCTGCCCCTCTCTTTATTACATTCAACTCGCACTATATCAACCCCAGCTAATTTTACCCGAGATGTGTTACATTTGACAAAACTGACTGGTTCCTCATCCTAAACGTCTCTTATAATGTTAGAAGTGAAACTGTTTGAAATGACAAGTCTGTAGGCTAAGCAGCCAAACAGAGTTACGTTAGAACAAAGTAGCAGTGTGACCTTACATTTTACTTGTCACAATGCTGGGATGAACTAGCTTTACGTTGCAAAACAAGAACGACGCTGTTATTATAATTCTCTCACAGGAGTTTGAACAAAAAATAAATAAAGCATGGACATAAAAAAGGGGGGAAAAGAGGAGAGAAAATGAACATGCTCGATGGAAAAAACTGGTCCTACTCAGCTCTGTGGCCCTGCGCCCAGTTAACCAGTGCCCACAGAAAGCTGGGTTCCTTATTTGATTTTCTCTCTCTCTCTCCTTTCCTGATTTATAAAACAATGACTTCTTTATTTGTAGCTTGTGTGTGTTTTAATGTATGAGGGGACTTTTTTCTCTTATTTAGATTGATTACATACGTTTAATTTTAGCCATCTTCTCTGTTTCTATAAACACACACACACACACACACACACAAACACACACACACACACACACACAAACCACATGTTCCTCTCACGTTTCTCTAAATGTGTGTGTCCTTGTGTGATCTCTCTGAAACAGTTACTCCTCCGTCTACCACCCATGTCACTCTACCCCTTGCCACACCCATGGTCGCTATGGCAACGGGGTTTACCACAGAGCAATGATGATTTTGCCAGATGCATAATATGACTGCCGTGGAAAAACTTTTTGTGTGGTTGCCATGGATACGGAGATACACGGAACCATACAATGTGTAATAACATACTGTACGGAGCGTAGTTATGTGTGGAAACACTGCAGCAAGCGTATGTCACAGCAGATCTGAAGGGACAAGAGACCCATTCACAGACATAGTCTTCATATAAAACAGCTCATACTCTGAGCCTCAGTGCTGGCTTGGCACTTTCTTGCAGCATAATGACTGTGTTATAACCCAAACAGTCCCTCCAGACTGCAGAACAATGCAAAGACAAATAAACTTTAGCACAGGGTTTGAACGGAAAGAGGAAGTCTTTTTTTTTGGTGCATTTTTTTTGTAGTACAGAAAACTGTGTGTTGAATCTGCTTTCAATTAAAGTGCTGCTTACAATAGTCTCTCTTGTTTTAGCTTGTGTGTGCTTTAATTTACATGAATGTAATAAATAGATTAGTAGGTCAAACAAGATCATTGTCCTTGATTAAAGACAACACTGACGAATGATTTGTCTTTCATACCATGTCAGACAATTAGCCAAAAGACTTTCCATAGCATCCCTCAGGCTATAACTGCTTAATAACTCTGCTCCACTGGTTGTAGCTGTTTAGGCATGTAGTTTGTCTGGATGGTTTCTTTTTATGTTTGAGTGAAACCAGAAATGCTAAAAATACATAAAGTAAAGAATAGTTCAGTGTTATGCAACTCGGCAAAAGGCTGACTAATACTTTACACACGATTATAATCTAGGCAGCTTTTAGACATGTGTTCAGAGGTTAAGTTAGACATGGATCAGTTCTTACAACTTTCTCTCTGCACAACAATCATCTCAATCAGTAGGACAAGGAACTATAGCAATCAGATTTAACATTTATGAAATACATTTTTCATAATGTGATATATAAACAGATGTTTCTGCATGTTCTGGTTTTGTCTTCTTATTTCCTCAATCAAATTTGATTGTTTTCATCTGCAAATCCCCAAAACAATTCTGTTATCAGCTTCTCCATCAATTCCAACCATGGGGAAACAAAAAGGAAAGCAAATGCCACAAGCTTTTACTCCATGGAGGTGTATTTTTTTTTTTTCATCTCCATGAAATCATCATGCTCTATCTAAATTTCAGTTTTATGTACTTATTAAGGCATTTGCATGCCCAGCTAACTAGCATTACCTCCAAGGCCAGGATTTAACACATTATGAGCTATTTACATTACTTTATGGGATTAAAGGTTACGTTAAAATATGCTGCCCCTTTACACATCATTAGAGAGTTATAATGACAGCCTTCATTCAATTGTATTGCATATTTGTAATTTTCAAATGTGTCAGATGGAAATAATACATTTTTTTTGTCTATGTAAGTTATGTAACTGGCTAATAAATCCTGCCACCAACAGATGTTGGTTTAGTGGTCAAAATCAATGGTTAATTCGTTTTAAATCCTATATGTGTCATATCTAAGTAGAAAAAGCTCAACCCTCCTAAGCATCAAAAACTGAGACTCGACCACCTCCTTAGAGCCCCAGAACAATACCAACAGTGTGCCAGCGCTTTACGTCAAAAAGGCTCATTGGTGCTGAGAAACAGCATGGAGGGAAAAAATTCAGGTCAAGCTGGAAGAAAGAGATTTGGGTTGCAGTGGGAATTCTCCAAGGAGGATTTTAACACCTAGTAGGGATAAGTGACACTTACCTCAACAAGTGGTATTTATCAGACTGATAAAACTCCAACTTTAGCTCATCCTCATGTCACAGCCAAATGACAAATGTTGTAGAAGTTTGGTGATACCTGTGAACAGGAGTGGAATGTAACTAAGTAAATTTACTCATTGACTGTACTAAAAACCTGAGGTACTTTTAACCCACTAACAGCTTTAGTTACAAGTTACTTTACAAAATTAAGATTAACCAGCTAGCTGTAACTTAGATCTGGCGTTGGTTGCTTCGTAGCGCTAACTGATAAAGTAATTTGCAAACGTCAAGTTTGTTACTATCATAGAGCCAATGGTACAAATAAAATAAAAAAAACGTTACACATAGTAACATTATTCTAAATATGATGGGAAATCATGGTCAGGCTTCTGTGTGTGTCACGTCTGACCACTGTTTTAGCCGATGCGCAGGATGTCCTTGCACCATCCAAGGCATCAACCAAAACAGGACAGTGTGTTGTGTCTATGTCTTTCTCTTCCTCTGCAAGTGTGTGTGTTTGTGTCTGAATAATTATGTGTTTGAAATTACATGCTTCAAGTATGTACAAGGCACAGACATATCTGTTGCAGTTATTCACTCAGATTACTGTATGACTCATTTTCCAACAATGCTGTTGACTGATATTTGTGAGAGATCCGTTCATAAAAACAATCCTTATCCCGTCTTTATGGAGGTCTATCTACGCTGACAAGTCTGCAGATCAAATGTGCTAGGCTTTTTGTAGGAGGGAGGGAAAGTTATAATCTAGTTGGCAATAAACACATCCAAGAGAGATCCAGTAGAGTGGCTTTGTGTGGAAGGTAAAACTGTCAGAACTAAAGCGACAGTTAGCAGCAACTCTTTTAGTTAACTCTGCAATGTACTCTTGAACTCGTCCTCCCATTCAGAGCCATCTGATTTATGTCCTTGTCATTCCATGCGTAAATAATACTTATTTCCTAACTGAGTACTTTATTTTTAAGCTGACAACACAATCTTGTATGCCCTTGACTCAACGCAAACCAGACCATCTCCAGATTTCAATCTGCTTTTAATGACCTGAAGACATCTGTTATTATTTTAAAGCTTGTTCGAAACTCCAAAAAGACAAAATGTATTCACTTCACAAGAGCACAGAGCCTATTCCGATCCATGCCCTCCGTGGAAGTTACTGATATGCAAGCATCCAGATTCACAGTATGTGATCAAATACACTGAGACTGTCAAACACAAGCACACACTGTCCCAGACAGCAACGGGCTGTATGCACCAGTAAATACACCTAGAAATAGTGTGATGTTTACTCCAATGAGGGTGTCAATCCCTTTAATTCAGCTGACCTTCAAGGCTTTCACAAAATTAGTCAAAAGTTAAGCAGAAAGATGTATCTATTTATCTATATTTATTATTTAGTTAGTGACGTGGTACAGCTCTCCCCCCTGAACCTTGTGTTATGTTTCTATCTGCTGCAGTCCAGACACTGATAAAAAGAAATGCTGCTACAGTATGTTGCTATGGAGATCAAATCTTTGGACACTCAAACACAAGGAGTGCCATGCTCCACCCCTCTCCCTCTGCTGTAGCTCCCCCTCCTCCTCACCTCACACATACTATCGTGGACGTCAGCACATTTCACTTTGAAGTAAGAGCCACAGAGGAATGGGGATTCCACCGTGTATGAGATTTATATAGTTTGTTATCTTGTTTGTCTTTGGTCACAGTTATTGCTTTTTAATACTTCTATAATTCTCTGTGATTATTATAACGCAATACAGTAAGAGTCTTCATGTTTCCCACTAGCACTGCCCCTCTCTTCTAAGAAACAAAACCTTCCTAAATCTGTTTTTGTAAAAAATATTTACTGTACTAGTGAAATAAAGCTACATTATACAGTGAATCAGTACTGTGAAAATGTATTACATAATGTAGTGATCCATAAAAGAAATCCGATTGTAGCCTTTTTGAACCTTAGAAAAACAGTATGCCATTCGGCAAGAATGTTTGTACATGTATGGTTCTAAGACAGGGATTAGCATCAGAACACATTGTATGAGAAAAGGATATGCCTCTAACAGTCAGGTATTCTTGTGTAACACTAAACTGCAGCCAGCACACAGTCGATTAGTGCTGTGCAGGAGCCCATGTGCAATCTCAGTTCCACAGTATGTCTTGAGAGTTTATATCACTATGTGAAGAGCTGGGTGGGTATGTCACAGGTGAGCTGTATGAGTGGGTGAACAGAAATACAAAAAAAACATGTCAAAAGTGGGGGTTTTTCTCTTCTCTTCTCATCAAACAATGAGAGTAGAATCCCATAGCATGTAAGCATATATACATACACATATATATATTCATATCCCAGCTTGGGTCTTGCTTGCTTTGGCCTCTGTATGTAGCTGGGTGTGTCCATGGTTAAACTCACACAAGAGGGTGTATGATATACAGAGACTGATTGCAGTGTTTAAGTTGGGCCTACTCTAATGTTTGACTGCTGAGTGAGGTCCTCTTCACATTGGCGTCATATGGAGTGGTAAGTGAAGTGTATTTCCATAATGTCCAACTATTCCTATGACATTTAGAATCCTAGATCTTCAAATGATGGAAATATCACTTGATATTGTCACAGCTAACTAAACATATGTGCTGCAGTGAATGTGTGACAGCACAAACAGCTTTTACGTTTTTTTATTTTATTTTATGGACATGATTGCTGTCATGCTGTATTGTACAGTACGTTGAGCCATAAAACAGAGTATGGAGAACACAAACTGTTAAGATGTTCCATTGTGACCACATGGATATGAAAAATCTAAAGGTTGAGTGTTGGGTTTCAGAGACATTCTTTCTTCCAAGTCCTCCTCACTGAGTAAAAGGATAACAGAGATATGAGAAAAATGCCAAAAAGGTCAAGTAGAGCTCCCAGTCTGTTCACCATAAAAGCACAAAGCTCCAGTTTGAAATGCAGTGAGAGAGTAAGACAGCAGCAGTATGCATGAGGATTTCAATCCAGACATAGCTATCACATGACTTTGAGGACATGAGGCAAACTAATGGACTATCTTTGGACATCGCAATAAGAACTGAATTTTCTGTGGTTCTTTTGAAACAGCTGATTGAAGTTCACTGCATAATATATGCCACCTAGGGTGAAAAAGGAGTTCAAAGAATAAACAGAGGGGTAAAGGTTGATCAGACTGGTATTGTGCTCATGCCAAGGTGTGTCGCTTTGGCACCAGTACAGTTAGAAAACACTGATAACCTGAACTTTTTGTGGTTGATGGAACAATAGCTGTTCACTGTGTTTTAATACTTTTAGCACTTTGGATTCCTGTTTGGTCCCTGGTTGGGTTGTTCAAACATCACAATTCAACAACACAGCCTGTATTTTCGCAAAATGTTACCACTTTCCCAAACATAAAAAACTTGGATGTTGGCACCTCGAACATTTCACTCATCCCCTAAAACACAACTTTAAATGTTTTTATGCAATCAATGCTTTTAACACCTTCCAAAGTAAGCAAAATTGTACACTGGCACAACGAGAGGAGAACAATAAAAGAGAAACACAATGGTGTAGCCAAACAGCAGATCCTCACGAAAGGGAAGTAAAGCTGACATGACTCACTCGCTCTTGGCTACTTCTCAGTGAGAAGTGGCAGAAAAAAAGTCATCTGAACATCTCTAAATCTAAGTCTCAAATCGGCATCTGTGCTTCCTGTCCTGACCACGAATGACTCATAAAGGGCTATTATATGTGGATAGCATAAGTTTTTGTGCCTGTTCTCTGCAGGCGCCGGACTCTGATGCTTCATAAAACCAATGAAAAAGAGACCACAAGCCCAATAATCTCAAGCAAAAGAATATACATGATGGGATCAATGAGCATGTTCACAATCATTGAAATAAAATCTGCTAAATGTACAAATAAACTAAGTTTCCAGTCAAATTTTACGCTATTTCTCTCTGTGTAGTAGCTGGAACAGTGGGCAAAGAGTCAAGAGTAACACCAAAGAGTCTTTGTCCAAAACTTGGTTTACTGCAGAAAGGAAAACTTGCGAACTGAAGGGCCTGAGTGAAAAGCAGGTATGATGCAGAGGATTGGAATGCACCAAATTGGGCAAATGGAGCAAAGAAAGACAAGAAATGGGAGCAAATGTCAAGCAATGGAAGAGAGTGACTGTAGGAGGCGTGCCGATAGGGAAAGAGACAGGGTTTGCAGGATGGAGAGGAGAGAGTGGTATACCAACAGACTCTGGGAAAGCTGGGGACGTGAAGGAGTGGCCCTATTAGATGAAAATAATTTAGAAAAAACAATGGCCCTCCCATTACTTTACATGAACATATTACATGCACTTTTGAAAGCACATGGAAAGTAATGTGTTTCTGTTAGCTAAGCAATGAACACGCTATATCTTGTTTGTAATGGACAGATTGTGGTTTCAGATGTGCTTTTTTTACCTTGGGACTGAGCCACGCTAGCTGTTTCCCTTGCTTCCAGTCTTTATGCTAAGCTAAGCTAAGCTAACATTCTTCTGGTTGTAGCTTCATATTTATCTGACAAATAGAAGAGTGATATCAATCGGCTCATCTAACAAGGGCGCAAGAGAGGAAATAAGCGTGTCTCCCAAAATGTAAAACTATTCCTGTATAGAGGTTTTAGTGTAAGAGCAGTAATGACTCACAGGCAATAGGGGCGCTACAGAGTGCCATCAGCAGAGAGAAAACTGCAAGGCAAAAAATAGCCCTCACAAACTCATGCAAACAATGAGGCAGAAAATACAAGCTAGGATTATGGGCTGAGCAGTGGGAGTGCAATGAAGAGAAAGTGCAATAAAAAAAGAGGGTCAGAGCCAAACAAGAGCTTAAGTGTGGAGCGAGAGCCAGATTTATGGGTTTCAGGGAAGAATGTGAGGTGTCCAATTTCTCACTTGTCTTCTGTCCACAACCCATAATCCAGCCACAGAAGCTGGCTGAAAGGGAGGCATTTCAACTTGAGCAGACTTGCTTGCTATATGATCTTTCGCCTTCAGTGTTAAACCTTTGGACACAAAGCCGCAGGTAACTTCGAACAAAGGAAAAGAAAAAGTAATCTCTCCTATATGGTGAATCAAAGGTCTGTGCTGCTGGACACAAGAAAATAAAAAAAAATGCAGCCTGGGATGCTGTGTGAAATCTGGTGTTGCTTCTTGGTTCAATTTTCTTATTCTTTTTTAATTCTAAGTCTACTTTATTCAGTAAAATGAGTCATTTACCTTCATATTACAGACCTCTTTTATTTCCAGTACTTATTTTGTCTTATCATTTATTACTTAACCGTTTACTTTGAGTGAAGTACCACCCCCGGTTCAATAATTCAGTCAGACATTTGGAGGAAATTAGGAGCGGCCTGACCCACACGGAGAGGGCCTGTCAGGGAGAGGCTTCTGTGCTTATATGTCTATGTGTGTGTTGGGGGGTGGGGAGCCCGCACCCAAAACTCCATGTGCACACACACACGCAAACTCACATTGCACACACACACATCCAGACACAAGTATATGGAGTGAATATAGCCTCAGTATTGTTTGTAAATATGTATTACATGATTTGTAACTGAAAAAAAAGATTTGTGACTTAAAAACAAGATGTGAAAATATTTCACTTTACTGACATTCATAAGCGCCTGAAGCTTTATGAAAGCAAAAAGGATCCGATCTGAGAAGTTGATGTAAAAAATCTGTAAGTAAAATATCTCTAAATCTTGTTTTTCATGTTTTTTAGTTACAACTCTTTTTTTCTGTTGCAAATCATGTAATACACATTTACAAACAATAATGGGACTATATTCACACCATACAAACACACCCAACAAGAGTGTCTGACCAAACTAGTCCTACGCAGCGGAGCAGTTTGACCACTCAGCTGTGTTGAGTGTCACCTTTCACATCCGGTCACACAGGCTAAAATGAAACACACACCCCACACACACACAGGTGATTTTGTTGATGGATGTTAATGAATTGAAGTTTGTCGACCAACAGGTAAAGCCACGTCTGCATTGGGTCAACACTGGATTAACTATTGCCGAAAGTGTGTGTGTGTGTGCGTGTGTGTGTGTGTGTGTGTGTGTGTGTTTGTGTGTGTGCGTGTGTTTGTGTGTCAAAGGCATACGTCGACATTCGGTTCATCTGTGCAGTGACGTGAGGTAAAGGGTTTAGAGTCAACAGCACTACATGCAATTAGAGCTGGATTCCGTTGTGTAACTAAATTAACTCTCATGACTTTATATCCCAAGAATATTACTCATCAACAAAGGAATTTCATTCAAACTGCATCAAAAGAATGCTGATAAACAGCTGATTTGCCTTCGGGCCAATTTGCATTTATTCCGTTTAATTTGCATAATTAATCATCCATTCGGTAACAATAACAAGGCCTCTGCAGTGATGACAAATTACAGTGATGATCAGTGTGTGTGTGTTGCTTCCGTGTGAGTGTACTGTTTGTGAGGCTCTGTGTAAACTATCACATGACTGCTGCTGATAGTTCGACACATTCTGTGCTCCCTCTCCTGACAGTGTCAGTTACTGAGGTGGGCCTGCACCTGGCTGCTGTGCTAACATCCTCACACCCAGCCATGAACACATAACAGTGCCTTTCACAACTTTGCATTTCAACCTTATCTAAAAAAGAGGAGGGTTTGTTAAGCCGAAGTGCCACAGTGTTTGGCAGGTATCACAACTATAACCATATAGGAGGGCATTTGTTTCGGAGTGTTCTCTCTTTCAGCAGAGTTCTGCAGATACTGCTGTTTGGAAACATCACCTGTACTGATAGCACTGTAGTGCAGTCACCCAAACCCAAATAACTTTAATTTATTTACGATTGCACACCCCACAATTTATGTCCAATGCCAACATTCAGCGCAGAAAGCACACCAGACTTGCGTGCATGTTTGTGTCTCGTCAGCGACCTGAATTTGTACCTCTATTTGACGTTACATGTCGTATAGCTCTTATGCTAGTCATGCTTAAAATAACATGGACATTATGGCCACCCTCTTGTCCAAATGGAACCCTGCATGTATCATCACTCTACTCCTCCAGGTTTCTCTCTCAGAGAAATCAGCCTTGACTCGACTAATGGTTCATTACTTTTAAAGGCGATGAGAGGACCTGATGTCAATATTGACTCAGACTCCACCTGATGATACAGTATCCGTATAACTCTATATGAATGAAACCAGACCCTTATCCGCACTCAACCTCCACAAGATCATGCTTGCGCTTCTTGTCAACAAAACTGTAAATATTAGCTGGTCACAGCCACGTGCCACGGGAGCCAGGAGACTTCAATCCACTGCACACGAAGCTTGGAAGAAACGGTAGACCAGGTAGACAGGTTTAACAACAGCTTGTGGCCTCGGGGGAAAATACCTGGAGATCAAACAGGTTGGAAAGGGCCTGCTGATTATTAGGCACAAAGAGAGAGTTGTTACTCTCTCTGGACACAGGGGAGAGAAAAAAAACTAAAGTCAGGCCGAAGGTAGAGAACCAGAGCGAATATGAAGGGATCTAAAGGGGTCATGGCAGAGTGAGGAGGGGTGCAGACCTGTTATTTCCTTCTTACTCAGTATGCTGTGTTGAGATAACAGTTGGACACTTTTTATATCAGCATGTGGGAATGTACAGCTTATTTTTTCTGCAGGACATTGTTTTGGAAACCCGACACAACACCTTTAATGTTGCTGGTTACCCTGCACCTGATAAAAACAGCAATTCTGAGAACACACCCACGCACAAATGGACCCACACCCATGCTTTCGATTTCCCACAGAGGTAATTTCAGTCCTCCACTGGATGTCTCTCTCTCTCTTTCTCTCTCTCTCACTCTCGCTCTCTCTCTCTCTCTCTCACACACACACACACACACACACACTCTCTCTCTCACACACACAGACACACAAACACAGATTAAATCAAACTAGCCTACATGAGATAAGCCCACAAAGGCAGCAGGAGTGGTGCTGGCCATTACACAATAAAGGACAGCGACAGGTAAAACCTACACTGAGGGGTGGAGTGCAAAGGTCTGGAAATGTCCCTCACCTGACACTTAACCTGCTGCCTCTACCTGTGCACCCAACACCTGCACTATACCGCCCCCTTCTGCTGCAGCTGCTCCTATGACAGAAGGAGCCACTGAAAAGGTTGCACTCTGAAGCTTTCTTCACGAAAAGGGTTTGTTGTAGCAGCGTTGTTGCTTTTGAAACAATTTCAGTTTGGGGTGGTTTCAGTCAAATGTTGCAGGTTTCAGAAGAAGTTGCTGTTCGTCCATAATTTCCCCATACGGCCATGCCAAGCACAATGTTCAGCACAATGGCAAAGAGAAAGCAGCCATTGTGTAGGCCGGCTGCATGTGTTTGCATGTAATCCGACTCCGGTGTTTGAAGGCTAGCTTGGGAGATTTGTGCATGGGGGGAAGGAGATCCTAGGGATGTTAAGTCTGTCCACAAGGATATAGCTGGATGTTTGCAGCAGTGAGCAACATTTCCTATTTTGAAGGGAAGTTGTAGGTTTATCCATTTTGGTAAATGAGTCAGCTGCTACCTCATGTCTCCATGGAGACTGGTGCACCCACCCCCACCCGTTGGTTTCATGGGAGATTGGCGCAGGCATCCCTGACTAAGTAGTGGCTGCTGTTCACTCTAACTCAAGGTCTCTCTATTTGTTATTGAGTAAACTTATCAGTCAATAATTGAGGCTTGAAGGCTTGTGTGTCATCCGTAAAGAGTGCCAACAAAGTGAACGAATGTCTGAGATCTTTTTAGGGAAACAATACAACAATTATTCACAGACAAACAGTAAACAGACTGAAAGGGGTCAGTACAGCACCAACGCAGTGCTGAGTTAACTTTACACAGTGGCCTTGTGAAGAAAGCCATTCATGATTATTTTTGGTTATATATTACATTCCATGTCACTATGGATACTATTTAAGTGTATCTTTTGTAGTATTGAATGTTATATGCACATCGTTTTGTATAACTAATAATACATAAGGGACCAAAGGTAGCACACATTTAACAGAATAAAAAAAAGAAAATGCTAATGTATTTTTATTTCAGTTCAACTGAGGGCTTCGAGTGTTTCCTTCCACTACTGTTACAAAAATATTATGTATTGGTTCATGAAGATAAGCAGTTGGCAGCACTTATTCTCCAGCTTGGTGCCCAGTAAAACATTACAGAAGAGATGATGTAATTAAAGCAGCAACAGCCAAAAGGTGGTGTGTGTTTCATGTATTTGATTAACACTACACGTCTCCTCATGTTTTTGTTTTTATAATCTATTTTTGGTATGTATGTCATCTATCTCATGTATGATTTATTCGTTATGTCTGTTTCTGTTGCACTTTCTCGCATTCTGCTTTAACTGACAGCAACCTTTCCACCTTAAAATATTTTCTGTATTTCCACTCATACTCAAACAATTCCAATACTTTCAATATGTTGTGCCAAATAGAATTGAAAAACTTTTTTGAACTGATCTCATACTCATACATTCACATGAAAATAGTTTTAAACCTCTATAGTCGTGGCCTTCACACTGAGTTTATCATGACCACACCATCAGGAACTCCCCTTTACTGAACTCAAACTAGAATTTAATGACTAATCTTGTCTTCCTTCCTCCACAGTTCCCCTGATAGTATTGTGTTACTGGTCAGAGAGCTGTCCTTGTGCAGACACGTTCTTATCGGTGTTCTAGTTATATTTATGTACAAACAGCACATTCCTGTGAGGGAGACGGGCGTGCACAACAGATTCCAAGCAAGGCTCTGCAGCTGGAAGGTCAGGAGGAGATGAAAGGAGGGGGGTGGGGGGCGGCTGACAAAGAGAGAAAAAGAAAACATTAAAAAACTGAAAATGATTAGAGGACTTATAATACTACTCACAAGATCTGGATGGGATGAAGAGGGAGGGAGAGAGGAGGCAACAGACAGTGTGGTTTAGAGATAAATGGTAAGCCAAAAGTAATTTGTAGTTATAGCTCGATGGGAGAGAAGGAGGAAAATGAGATAGTAGGTCAGAGGCAAATGAGAGCAAAGACAGATATGAGGTCATAAACTAGCAGATGAAAGAGGACACATGGAAGGAGACATGATCCAGGAAAAAATACAACAATACAAATCCTGAAGACAAAAGGGAGTGTTTGAAGCATGGAGGGAAGTCAGACAATTTGGAGAGGGAAGGTAAGGGGGGAGGTATGGTAACTTCTGCATTCTTCCACATAGCCTCTGGTCATCATTGGCCATTGGTCAAAGGTCAAAAGAGAAAACAAACTGACGTAAACTCCACACCCAGAAGGTACACATGCAATCAGTAAGAACACACACAAGTGCACATCCACACAAAAATGAACACAAGTGGACGCACGCGTGCAAACACAAACGCAGGGACATGCTTATGACAGACAGATGGTGACAGCACTGCACACATGAAGACTAGGACACCCAGACAAATAGTGACATGTACAAGTACACACCCAGGTACTCACATTGTACACAATGAACACACTGAACAAGAAAATGTCAGGAGTATGTGGGTCAATTCATGGTTGAGCCAGTACTGTGATTTAATAATATAATCTGTGTGGGCAGATATTAAAATGCTACGTTAGCATGCTACACTTACTTGCTTCCACTTTCCAAGTGAAATACAATGTTAACAGCACGAGGTGTCCTTCCAAATGTTAAATCTTGTAAAGGGACAGATGTCTTAAATTGCTAAAGGTACATAACCAACACTCCGTGGCTTGTTGAAAAAGGGGGATGTATCAACCTTTGTTGGCTACAGGCTTTCTCCAGTCAATAGCGCTATATGGAGGTCTCCTAGCAGCACTTAAACATCACTAAACCACTGCCATAGGAAACAACCACCCATGTGCATTGGTTCAAAAGATGTCCTTACACCAAAAAGTGAATTCAAATTCAAATTCAAATTCAATTATGAAATTATGACGAAAGCTTTGCCTTTCTATCGGTGCACATGAAATATTCCGCATTCAGTGAAGCAATCACATTTTATTGAGCCACAAAACGTTTCCATAGCTCTTGTGCGAAAAGGGAGGGGCGACTCAGAAGGTCAGTGAATGGCCTGTTGGCTGACTTCTCGGCATGCCAACATATGGTTGCCAGACAGACACATTCCTCCAGGACCAGACATCAGCATCGTGCGGATTTGCATTTTCATACTCATACGCTGCAGCTAGTGAACATATGCGATATTTATCAACTCCTCAAATTGGCTTGTCCACTCTTTCACTTCAGCTTTTTTTCTTTTTGCTGCTCCCTCTTTTCCTCTCAAAATATTTCTTCAGAGATTCAAACTTTTCTGTGTACATGGAATAAAGTGATCCTCTAAGATGTGCGTTTACAGGCCCCAAAGCATTTGATCAGAATATATAAAGATAAATAATAAAAGAAGTTGTTGATTCAGCTTTGTTTGTCGAGGTGTTTAACAATCCTTACAACTTTATCCGCCACAGAGCAGTTTATTTTTACTTCCGCCATGTTTCTGTCACTTTCCGTCACCAAATGTTCCCCCACGTGAGGCATCACATTATTAGTGGGATATTAGGGCAAACGCAGCTACTATTTCTGTATGTGTTAGTGTGTCTGTGGGTGTGAGTAAGCATGGACATACACTTCAAAGTATTTGCCACACAGGAGACAAATAGTGAAGGAGAGAACAGAAATACTTTGGAATTAATTAAAACCTCACGTCGACACAGAGACGTGGCATGGAAAAAAAGGATGGAAAAGTAGAAGAAGGAGAAGGAAAGCTGTAGGAAGTTTCATAATGGTCGTCCTGCACGTTTGACGGGGGGAGGGGATATAGAGGGTTTCCTTGGTATAGGGATACCCCCTTTTTAGAGGGATTTCCCTGAAGTGGCCTCACTCACTGCACGTTCCATTTATTGTACAATCAGTGAGGCGGCGGCTGGTTGGCCAGGAGGTAATTACATGGGAGGAATGAGTCAGCTATGTACCTCAAATAGACACAGCTTTAGCATATGGGGCTGATTTAACTACCGGCTGGGAGAACCAATAAAAACAAGGGGAAAATGAGTCTAACCCACCCATCTCCCTGGGTTTCTGGCTGTTTGAAAGTATATGAGAGATACAGTAAATCTGGACTGACTCTAGTGAAGGGCGAAACACTTCTTTTCATAGCACTGAATCATTAAAATGCATTCATTAAATTTGTTCAGAATGTTCAGGTCAGCACGCTAACTAGTGAACTGAGAACAGCCGTTCATATAGGATAAGCCAGTGAGCTTTGGCTACATTTTGGGTACAGTAGATATTGCTGAGTAAACAATGTAACAATGTCATTTTGCAGATTTTATGACTTCTACTTCAGCTACTGATTCATTCCAGCATTTACTATTATCCCATAATGCCACCTGTGGTCACTTTGAAAAGAACCTGATGCGATAGCTGAGGGATGCTAGCAGAGCAGCAGTGGAGAGTTGTGTCAATCACGAAAGGGGGGTTCAATTGCTGTTGTGGACTGTGTAACAATTTGGGAACTAAAATTAAATCTAAAGTGTTTATCTTAACAGCAAAGAAGAACAGGCTGGCCAAATGTGGGGGGTGCAGTCCAGGACAGAGTCCTGCAGCCACAGGGGAGTCAAACCTGTTCTCCCAGGCCAGGGAAACAGAACACACTTTTTTTGCTACAGTAACTGTGTGTTGGGCTCTGAGTGCTGCCAAAAATGACCTACACTGCCTGAATGCATCCTGTGTAGACACTAACAGAATACTGAAGTTGCTGGGACTGCTACTGGTCACACCAGACAGACAGCCAAACCCCTGAGTGTACTGAATTAAGCAATTGTGTGTTTTATTATAAACTTTTCATTTGTGAGAGGAAGACTGTTATTTCTTGTTACCTAGTAACCTAGTTAGTTACCTAGTCTCCCTTTAAACTATTGTTTACATGTGCAGGATAACCCAAGTTGTCCAGCACGGATAAGACCATGTAATTGGCTTCACACACAGCGTGGACTGTGTACTGGAACACTTGATTCTCAATCAATGGCTGATTCTTCAGAGTCAGTCTTGGCTGGATTTTACATTCTCTGAGAGCAGAGAGTGGTCATTCTTTCTCTCCCCCTTCCTTTCATTCTTTTTATCCTTGACTGAGACTGAGAGCACTTTGGAGAAATTTTTCCACATAGTGCCTGTCCACTTAAATGAGCCCATTGTGTCTGACAACATTCAGCCCAGCAGCTCAGAGGGGAGCAGGGAACAGCTCTGAAAAACTGGACCGTGGCTACTGCAGTGTGTCCTCGCACGTGCGTGTGAAATGTGGTGTGTCAACTCCAACAGGGATTTTCCAAGAAGTGCCTACACAGGCCTATCATGTGTGCTCATGGGGGTTGTAAAATAACGGTCTGAACGGAACAATTTCCCAAAATGAACTCTAAGCCTATGTGTTTCTCGTAACCAATGGCAACATGGTGAGGACCCAGTTTGGATCTTTTGGCCTGCGTCAGAGGGAGGGATTCTGTGAGCAATTACTGAGCAGGAATGCGGGCTGCGATGGAGAAGAGGAGGAGACACAGTGGCTGAGAATGTCTCAGCGTGTGAAAGGAAGAACCTGTGGGAGTGAAAAAGAAAGTGATTTAGACAGTGTATGTATCCTCTGTTGTGTTGTGTGAGTTTTATTTCAGAAAATGAAGTTATGTCTGATGTGTCAAATCCAGGCCTTGCCCTGTCCTGAAACTGCTACTCCCACCCAGAGTTCTCATACAATGAAGTCACCTCCACCCTATAGCGCTTTCCTGGAGCTGACACCCTCCTGTGCACTTCCTGCAGCACTACCCAGGAGTCAGGGATCACACACACTCACACACACCAAGAAAGACAACTTTCTTATTCAGAACTCTTCCTCCTTTACAGTTACGTAAAT
>JAVQJD010035147.1:0-18365 GCA_036023655.1 Nannoperca australis
GTGGGCCAAAATCCCTCCTGCAGTGTGTGCAAACCTGGTGAAAAACTACAGGAAACGTTTGACCTCTGTAATTGCAAACAAAGGCTACTGTACCAAATATTAACATTCGTTTTCTCAGGTGTTCAAATACTTATTTGCTGCTGTATCACACAAATAAATCATAAACAAAATCATACATTGTGATTTCTGGATTTTTCTTTTTAGATTATCTCTCTCTCCCTCCATGATTTCTAAGTGGGAGAACTTGCAAAAACCAGGATGTTCAAATACTTAATTTCTTCACTGTAAGGTCGTTACAGTCCAATAAAAGAAATGGAGCTCTCGTACTTCTGACTTTTCTGTGTGCATGTCACAATGTGCCATTGAAAAAGTGTTTTTCTGCATACATAATGTTTCAAATTTTTAACAAGAAACTTGTGCTGTTGTATGAGAAGAAAAATGTTTAGCAAGCACATTCTTCTTATCCGTCCAAGTCATTAACATACGTCACATAGCCTGAAATATATCAATTTCTTTGTTTCTCGTATGTATGAGTGTATGAGTATGCATATGAAATGCGTGCAAAGATGTTACTAATAAAAGCTGATTTCCTTTTTTGTTGGATTAATTACCATGTGGGTATGCATAATTATATTTGCATGTGTGCAAGAAAAACAAAGGGAAAATGGAGCAGGAAAGAAAATCTCTGAAACTGAGGAGATAGAAAGAAGAGGGATGATAATTATATGAGAAGTAGCAACATACTCTTGAGATCAGGGTTGCCTCAGGCCTGTAAAACAATTCCCCAAAAATGTCTATATATATATATACAGTACCACTCAAAAGTTTGGACACACTTTCCCATTCACTTAAATATAATATAGTATATAGTTTTCGTTGGTTAGATTTATTTTGGAAGCTTGTGTTTTGTTGCTTTTTTTGAAATTCTGTTTTGTCAGATTTATATCAGGAAATACTTTGGAAGAGCAGATTAATTATAAAATCACCACAATAATGCTTTTTGTGAGTAAATGGTTGTGTAATGCAAGTAGGGCTCCAGCTAACAATGATTTTCATTATCATTTAATCTGCCAATTATTTTCTCAATTAACTGATTCATCGTTTAGTCTATCGCAGTCAGTGAAATGTCAGTATCACTTTCACTGCTTTCCAAAGCCGAGGTTGACACATTTAAATGTATTGTTTTGTCTGACAAACAGTTTATCTCAATTTTCAAAGGTATAAAACAAAGAAAAGCAGTAAATGCTCATATTTGACAGGCTGGAACCAGGGAGCTTTTGGCACTTTTGCTTAAAAAATTACTTAAATAATAATCAAAATGAATTCTCTGATTGATTAATCAACTAATCAGCTCTAGCTAGTTGTAAGACTCTGTACCACTGACCAGTTTGGGTAATGTAGCTTATATTTGCTGAACAAATGTATGTTCAGTTTGTGCTTCCTTGTCCTCGTCTTTGTGTGTATGTGCTTGCACATGACTCTGTGTAAAGTGGTGTGTGTGTGTGTGTGTGTGTATGTGTGTGTTCATTTACATCTGTGTATATCCGTATGGATATATGGGTAGATGAGTATGTTACTATGTGACAGTCCTTTCCCCTTGGTGCTCATTACAACTTGCTGGGCTAAGGATCCTTCTGTGTTAATTAAGATCAAGGGGAGGAGAGAATGGGATAAGTAGGAAGAGGGAGTTGAAGAAGTGTGTGTGAAGAGATGGAGAGATGAAATAGCAGAGGAATAAAAAGTAAAAATACAGAAGGGATGCAGATGTGGGGCTGCTGGGAGGCAAGTGTTTTCGAGAATTTGTTAGAACAGGAGATAAAGGCCCTGTAAAATGTGTCTTTATCCCTTGTGGCCTGCGAGGGAGAATTATATAGGATTGTAAACAAGCAGAAGTTGCTTCAAGCCTAGCTTTGGTCTGATACATGCACACAAAAAGTTTTGGACTAAAACGAGGGTTTGATGCCAGATAGTCAAGTAAATATTTCTCCATGAAGCCACTGTATGTGTGAAAACCCACCTTTCTAGCTTTTGCGAGCAGTGCAGAGAAAGAGCAGAGGCTTGGAGGTTGGGTGGGAGTGGGGCGCAGGTGATTTTAGCTTTGGCAATTGACAGATGGAATGAGGCAAGAATGTACAGAGGAAGCCAGTTTGATTGAAAGTTAGAGATGAAAGAGAGGGAGTCATGGGATGAAAAGATGGAATGATTTACATAATGAAAAGATGACAATAAGATGAGGATGGGGCAGAGGTGATGGGAGGATTGAACTACAGTATGTGTTATCAGAATGTGAGGGCCCAGCTCTGTGAGTTGCAGAGGATCTAAGAATGCAATTACTTATTTAGTTCACACACTCGAGGGATGACGGGAAAAGGAAAGCCGCATCATTCAAGTGCTGAATGAATTTGCTTGTTTGCACCGAACAGTGTTTTGTGTGTAATCAACTTTCCTGGAGACAGGATCCTCTTTTAATCCGTAGAATACAGCATTAATTTCAATATTGTTGAGAGGGATCACTCATAGTACAGCATTTTTTAATCGTTATATATTGTATGAGTAGCACAACCATCAGAGTGTGCCTGAAAAGGGCAGAGACAGTCGTACATCAGGAAAGGCTAATAAAAAACTTGGGAAGCATTTTCAAGGCTACAATAGGCATATAGTTTTCTAGGAGACGTTTTAGGGCTGTTTATTACGCTCTAGGAAAGAATGAGTCATCAGTGGTGCGTTATGTAATGCAGTAAGCTTATTATCTCGATCAGGTTACCTGTAGATGATGCAGGCTGTCTTTTGGCAGGTGGGGCAGTTGTTAATGTCCTGACCAGTTCTGTATGAGCTGCGGCTGCAGAAACAACAGATGTAAAATGTTCATACACGCTCGCAAGAGGAGTAATTGATCACACCTGTGCACCTACCATCTGATGAAACAAATACCTTTACTGATATTGTGTTGTTATTTCAGTCGTACAGTAATTACACACGGAATTTGTTTTAGTCTGCTGAAAGAACGACGTCCACTTTGACTTCTTTGAAAATGTGTTCAGGTCTTTGTATCAATGATTGCAAGCTAAACTATTTCTATACATAATATTATGCAGCAACAGAGGAAGAAATGGTAGAAAAGGCAATTTTGCACTAACAACAATTCAAGCTTTTCTTGACTGGAAAAAGTCTTGTTCTCTTGACTGCCGGTGTCACAACAGTTATTGCTCTCTCCACCGACACACATGCAATGCAGCAACATCAAGTGTGTTCTCCGGGGGCTGTCAAAGGGCACAACAAAGCTACCCCAAAAGGAGCATTCAGGACATCACCTGAAAAGTCCTGGTTGGTTGGTTATAATCTGCCTGTTCTGCATTGCAAGTAGGTGAAACATAACATTAAGTATTGTTTGCAGTGACTGTCTTATTGTCTTTCATTCTAGAAAATAGCTTTGTGAAAAATGGGTTTGCATTACAAAAAAAATGAGATTACACATGCAAACCGTGTTATCAAGGTTGCAGACGACTACAGAGCTGTTGGAAAATAAAGTCAGATAAAAACATCCAACAAGCTCATGCTGACTGCCATGTAATTAAAACACTTCATTTTGGCTGCCCCTTTACTGAACTGTGTAGATGAGGGAGAAGCTGATTTATGTTGATAAAATAGACATTTTAATTACATGGAGAGAGACAGTGTGACTGGCATCGTTTTTCCCCCTACCAGTCTTTATCAAAGGCAACAACAGCAAGAGAAGACAAGTATTTGCTTTAGGAAACCAAAGAAAGCAAGGAGCTGAGCACAGTGACAACCTTTTAGCTCAGCCAACATTTTTATCACAGCGGCTCACTTAGAGTACTTTCATTTCTGGCACAGCATCAGATACATATAGTCCCTCTTACTTGCTGGTTCTCTGTTCACTCTCTTGTTATGTCCTATTCTCTATATATCTCAAGTGATCTCTCTTTCTGTGTCCCTTTCTCTTCTGTCTGCCTTTTTACCCCTTTTTACAAAATGTCTTACACACTTCACATGAGCCTTGGGCATCCATATGAGCATACTCAACAAGCACACACACACACACACACACACACACAATGGAGGATATGAATACATAATCTTATACAGTCACACACACAGGACAGGACAACGTGTACACTGAGTTTAGGAGCCTTATTGTGCAGCTTAAACATTAATTGCATTTCTCAAAGGTAATCTGATTAGGGATTAGTGTGGAGCTAGACATCTGTTAACCCTGAACAGAATGAGTAGGGGATGGAGGGAGTACACATATTTAAGAAAAGAAGTTTAGGTGGATTTAGAATGATTGCTTTGAAATGGCAAAAAGGTAAAGAATTGGTTTTAGGATGTTTGGGAGAAGAAGAAGAACCAATGGGCAAGGAAGATTATGGAGGAGTGAGAGAAAGGGGTTGAAAGTTAGTGTGGGAGGAAGACACATGATATAAACTACAGGAGAAGAATTACTGACAGAAAAGGTGAAGGTGAAAAGGGGTTGGAAAAAGGTGAGCGACAGAGGGAGGGGAAAACAAAACAGAGTGACAGCTAACGCATGACAGCAGGTGAGAGTGATGGACAGGTTGTCAGGGCAGATGGGAGGGAAAGATCAAAAAGTGGGGAGAGGGCAAAGGAGTGATTTTAGTTGCAGATATGATTCATATGTGGAGGTGCACAAAGAAAGATAGATAAGGAGAGAGAAAGGGTATTAATTAAGAATGGAGGAAAGAGATGTGCAAGGGCGAAGGTGCAGAAAGGGATGAATAGCTTGAAGCTGGTTAAAGAGCCTCGGATAAGGGGAGGGCGTTGATTGAAATGAAGTGAGTACGGAAAGCCAACTCGGGTCTATGAAGAGGAGAGAAACAAAGGATGTGGAGCTGGAGAGGAGGGTTTAAGAATAAAAGAGTGAGCAGGAGAGAGAAAGAGGGACTGGTTAGTTTGATTTGGTGGGCAGTATGACGTCTCTTAGGGATATTGTTACCGTGTACTTAACCTCATAAGGTATATAAGACTAAAGGACAGAGGTAGGATCGGTTAGCATTGACTACAGGCTGGAAGCTGTCTCATATCCCTACAGGACAGGATCGCACACAAACACACACACACACACACACACACACTACAGCAATTCTCCAAAGGCCTGACATTTAAAATCTATTACACAGACTTGATAGCATGTCGGTATATATTGTTGTAAAAACTCAAATATACTCTCTTCTTAATCTTGTGCCCTTGATATCCTCTCTTCACCCTCTCTTATCACTCTAGCTCACACTCTCACAGTCTTAAGTAAGAGTTACTTAAGCACTTGTTATTGTAATGAATTTCTCTACCTCTTCATCCTTTTTTCTTTATCCCTTATCTCTATTTTCATCCTTTTCTTCATCTCTCTCTCTCTTCACTCTCTGTCTTGGTGTCTAAGCCTCTTTTTCCCTCCTCTTTATCTTCTTATATTCTTCCACCCCCACTATCTGCCCTTCTCTTTCCCGTTATTTTCTCCCCTCTCTCACCCTTCGCTGAGGGCCTTGCTCTTCTCCAGGTCTTGAATGACATTGAGAAGCACCTTGATCTTCTCCTGATTGGACTGGAGGTTCTCCTCCACGCTCTGCAACTGCCTCTCCAGCCCAAGAGGTGCGTTCCCTGCGTGTCCACCCAACAGTCCTCCTGGAGCCCCATTACATTGTGCTTTAATATGAGTCTTACAAGGCAGAGGGTGGTCGTCAAATGATTTGCTCTTCTGTTTTGCGTAGTCCTTGAGTTTGATCCGTTCTGGGGATGTTTGTTTGGGAATATTTGTGGTCACCTGGGTGTTTTTGGTTTGTGCTACAGGTGTGGTCGATTTGGAAAGAGATTTAGGTGAAGGAGAGTTTTTTGGCGGAAGAGGCGGGGTGTTGGTGGATTTTGAGTTACTGTGAAGTGAAGAAGCTGGAGGTTTGATACGGACTGATGTGCGTTGGTGTGTTCGTTCGTCGGCGTGCTGGAATTTAGCCAAGTCATGCTTGTGTTTTTCATTTGAATGCGGTTCTGTTGCTTCTGCAGACGGCGTGTCTGTTCGTTGTGTTTGAGTCGTAGCTGGGGTCCTGTCTGTGTTGCTGTGCATCTGTGTGTCTGTTGTTTGTGTGGCTGAGTCCTTGTAATGAGTAAAATCTGCAGAACGTGGCCTTGTCTGCTGCTTTGAATCTTTTGTTTTGTTCTGAGAGTCTGACGTGTGGTTGGAATGCGTTTTTGGTATAGTGTGTGACAGCTGTGTAAATTGAGTATTTTTTACTGATGTATGCATGGAGGTGTTTCCTGTGTCTGTGTTTTTAGTGGAAGACTGAGAGTCCAGAGCAGAGCCTTTTCGTGACTGGTTGGATACCGCAGAAGGTGTCCGGGGTGGATTAGGTAAAGTCTGGCTGGCTGTTATTTGATTGACAGCCCTCCTGCGACATGCACCTGTGCACGGTGTGATCTGTGATCGTCTCCTCCCACATGTCCCACAAAGGCGGGGTGAGGAAGTCGCCATCACTCGACAGGGCCGCGGTGGGGTGGCATGCACGGTCGTGCAAACACTCCCCGTCTTTAATACGGAGCGGTGTTCCTCCCCTCGTAGAGATTGCACCCTCCTCCTCTCTCTGGCCGGCTCCTGACTGTCTGTGGCCTCAGTGCAAACCCCTCCCACCACGTCAGAGGCTACCACACTGCCATTTGTATACCGAGCTGTCCTGTTACCTCTAGCGTCCTTGGAGTTTGTCCTTATAGTTTTGATCTGGCAGTAAACTCCGCTTCCTGACCCCTGTGACCCCATGTCATCTTGTGTCAGGCTGTTAATCTCGTTCTGAGATGTCTCCTTGGACACTGGCAGACCATTGCTGTCACTTCTTATGACTCCACCTGTTTCCGCTGTCGTCGTTTTGTTTGTTGCCATAGTGTGTGGGCGATGCATGTTGGTTAGTTGGCTGCTGTGTCGTTTGATGGAGGGGAGAGTTCGCAGTCCGGGAGATGTTTGCACCCCGACACTGCACAGCGGGCCCCATCGCCCTCCTGCCAGGGGAACCCCCAGCGCAGGCACTGGATTGGTTGGGTCAGCCACCCTTCTGCCCATGCTCCTCTACAGGTTGGCTCAGCCCCCTGAGGAGCTGAACAGGTTGGAGGCAAGCGGTGACATCACCCAACGTCAGCAAAATTGTATCCAATAGAAAAACCGGGAATTTTTCCAGCTTTTGTTTACCCAGATGGATTTGTGTGTTTGTGAGGCAGTTTGTACTGTATGCGGAAGCTGGAGACAGGAATTCAATATCCAATAAGGCTCTGAACTCTCACTGTCCTTCCGTTAATGACCTCTTTACTACTTTAGCTACTTCTAATTGGACATCACTATCAAGGCCTTTCTCAGTCTCTAACCAATGGCCCGTAGATGATGAGTTGGATGGATTCTCTGGGAATTGCAGGTTTGTTCTGGAGGGAGAGAGAGAGAAAGAGAGGGGCAATGAATGACAGAAACAACAGAAGAAAGAAGGGAGGCAGGGAATAACTGGTTGGATTGGCAAGAAGACACAGACATTAGGCATGTAAAGCACCAAATAAAAGCTTCGACCTCGACTCAATGCGCACACTGACCAGATCGATGGAACTCTATCAACCTCTTATTAGACCTGCAAGTGGGTGGGAGTTACGAAGGCAGAACTCTCAATCTCATCAAGTCATTTCTTTTGAAGGAACAGAAAAAACAAGAGGCATCTTAAGGGTAATAGCAAATGTCTCTATAAAGTTGCAAGTTGCACACATCCAATGAGCTATGTCAATAAATCTTATAAATTTAGGACTTCAGACGTCGTTGCGGTCTTCTATTATGTGATGACACAGTGTGACACATTTCAGATTATGTTGTTTGCCTCCCACAGCAGTATGCAAACTGATGATGCATCATGCCTTGACATCTCTCACGGAAATAGTTTAGAAATCTGTCTAATGGGTTGAGCATAATGTTCTGCCCATCGTCCCTGTTTATCAGTGGGGTAGACAGGCATGTTGCCTAAAGTCAGTGTTAATATATCTTTTACTTTTTATTTAATTGTTTTTGCTGCAAAAGGTTTTGGAATTTTAATGCACAGCTAAGTTATGTAAAGCCTTTTCTGGTTTTGTATTAATATGATAGCTCTCTTCAAATCACTTGAGAATTGACTCAGAATATGTAAATGTTGCACTGTGACACTATGATTAGCTACGATTAAGATAATGTATCAGATTTTTACTGAGGAGAAAATTGTGCCATTGCAGTGGTACATATTGGCAGTGTACATTAAAAGACGTGAAGAATACTTAGATGAGTGAGTAAATTGAGGTTGTCTAAACATATATATATATTTATATATATATATATAAATATATATATACATATTCAGATTCAGTTTATACTCTATTTAAGAGCATTGAAAATTAGCTGGAGCCCGATTTGCCGTAATTGTTTTCCAAATGTTAGCTTTCTTTTAAGGTAATGGACACATCACACACATAGCTCCTGATATTTAAATCAGACCCCTGCCCAACTGTGTTGTGTTTAGTCAGTATGCTGTTGATTCCTGAATACTGGTGCCCTCTAACAGATGTCTAAGCAAATGACAGCAGAACTGGTCACAAAAGATAATTTGTGCATGAAATTAGGCTAGCCCAAGCCATCAGTCAGCAGACTAAACTCTTCTTCATGTCTTCATCAATATTTTGTTTTTGTTTCCTCCTATCTTCACAACCGTGTGTCTCTTTGTAGTCAGTGTGTGACAAACCAGCTGGCATACACTCACACACATACACAAAAAGCCCGCTGGTGCAACATCACAGCACATATCCTTTCTGTATAAGGTCAAAGTTGGAAGAGTGGAATATTTTTCCAAATAAATTAAATACGGCTTTTTTTTCACCTAGTGGAACTAAGAACCAGAAGAAAATACAGACAAAAGAAGTTAATTAGGAAGCTTGTCTCGGAAGCAAAGGCAAATGTCAGATTCATGCTCACAAGGTTTCCAGAAGTTTTAGAAATCTGCCTGTCAGCAGAGGCCCTGTAGAAGTTAAAATATGTTCTCACTAGTGGACAGGCTGTAACTCATGCTGACTGTGATGAGACTGCTGAACTAATAGTTCATATGTATTCAGGGTCAGATTCACTCATACCTATGCTCTGTGTGACCTATATTGACTAATTGTGAAGCCTGATGTCAGATGCTGTTTTGACAGCATGAGCAGAATTAAACATTTTAGCCCCTTTATTCTCTTCTACCTGACAGCAAGTGTTATGTTATTAATATTGACAGACTCTTTGAAATTTCAGGTTTCATTTAATATCATTAAATATTTATACTGAGTGAATACAGTTTAGCATGCTGGTGGGCCTGCAAAATAGAACTGGAAACAGTTTCAATTTAGACTGTTTTCAGTCTGTATCACCATTTTATGAAACTTTTCTACACGTTTGAGAGACTGGCCCACAGTACTATGCAGTTAGGACTCATGAGAAAGTTCCTGGCAAACAATTGTGCTCAAGAGCTTCCCTGACAGACAGTGGAGCTTTGAAAGGTACGATCTTTACGTGAGGCGCTATGGACTAAAGGATTTCTGCCTCAGTGACATATTGCTGTTATTTATGATTGTAAGACAGTGTGTGTGGCTGAAGGACTGCTGCATTACCTGGGAGCTAGCAGGCCATCACACATAATTGACAGTCCAGACTGTTTCTGATTGGTTACCATGGTAACTGTGGTAGCAGTTTTTTTTTTTTTTTTTACTTCTTTTTGGTGTGTGAGTATGGTGTCTTCTGTTTGTGTGTGAGAGTGTGTGTGAAATCTACTTGCAAAGAGCACCGCAGCCACCGGGTGGATAAGAAACGGGCTGAGATGTGTTGTTTGCAAAAAGAAATTGCAGATAAAATGTTTTCCTAAGAGAAACACAGAGAGAGAGAGAGAAAGAGAGAGAGAGAGTTGTGTATGTGTAATAAAGAGAGTAAGGACAGCAGATGGCGTGCATATGTATGTGTGTGTGCACGCGAGCGTGTTGGAGTGTGTATATATTCAAGCCTTGGGATTCAGACTAAGTGAATTGAAGGTAATTTCACTGCAGCTCATTTCCAAGCATTTGTCTTTCCACCAGCAGCCACACCAGACACCAGAGCACTTGCTGCAACAAACTTTCTCTCTTTCTCTCTCCTTGCTGTCGCCACCTATCTGTAATGTGTGTGAGACAGAGAGAGTGTGCCTACATCTCAAGTCTCATTCTTCACCCCTGACCTGCAGGCTGTCAGGGAGAAAGTGACACCATCTCCTCAGAAATCCTTTTCTCTGATTCAGACGCCTTTCTCTCTCCATCTTTCTGCCACTCTCTTGCTCTCTTTCTACTTCTTATTGGATACCACTCTCCCCTCGTCTCTCTCATCTTTCATCATTACCTGTGTTTGTTGTCGCACTTTTCCACTTACCACCCCCTTTTCCATCTCTGTCATGCTGTCTTTGATTTGCTGTGTGTTTCTCTCTCCCCTCCCTATGTCTCTATCTTTAATCTTAGTCTCTCGCCCACATAACACCTCTCTCTGGCTGTGCAAAATGAATGGGGAGGAGAAGGGGAGGTAACTGTTGTTTGGGGGATGAAGGGGAGGCGTCAGAAGAGGAGAACAGTGGAGACGGCAGCACAGGGAGGTGCAGAAAGGTGGTGCAGGGATAAGGGGGAGAGAACAGATAAAGTGGAAGGATCACAGGCAAGATGAAAGTGATGCGTGAGTGTGTGTGTGTGTGTGAATGAGATGTAGAGTCCCATTTTCCTAAGTTGAAATCTCAAAAAGTGTCTGATTGAGTTTGTTAAAGAATAAAGGGAGAAGCATGGAAGAAAGAGATGCATGAAGAGACAGACATTAAAAGAGAGTGAGGAGATCTGGGAAGCCACACACACTCCTTGCCAGTAATCAATGTGCACTGCAAGTGTGTTCAGCATCTGTCACCGCACACACAAACACACACCGCCTTTAAACACTACAGGGAGTTTCTTGAAAGGGTGCAGCTTTTTATGAAATCTGTTTATACATGCAATGAGTTTAATTTACCAGTTGGGGGGGTTTGAGCTGTTTAAGAATTGTCTACCACCCAGGCAGTCTCAGCAAGGCCTCGTGTATGTGTGTGTGTGTCTAGATGTGTGTGCGCGTGCACCCACGTCTTGTGGTAACAGAGCACTGAATGCTCCAGCGAATCGAGTCCCCTGTCGTTTCAAGGTGAGCCTCATTTTTCAGCTGCCGATTGACGGGCTTGTGTGTGTTTTAGGGAGACTGAGACTCGCTTTACTGCTCTGTAATAACACTGCTTCTCTCACTCGCTATCTCTCGCCCACTCACCGCCATAACAAAACAAGCGCAGCACTTTATCGGCCCTTTGAGACAGGGCACACGCTGCATTTTGGGTAGTGTAGTTTTGGGGTATTTTAGGATTGGATTTTTATACATTGGTGATCTTTATGTTTTATTACCACTATTTCTCTGATTATACAAGACTTAAAAAATTTACATTTCACTCTTACACTTAATTCCATCAGGGACACTTATATCAAAGACTTTAGGATAATTTATTCAAACAATTGTACATAGCAGGATGCTCTGATCTTGATGACACTCTTCAAATCAGTCTGAATAGGTAAACGTTTTTGGAGTGTTATACAATAAAAATACACATTTTATATTTCCATAAATATGAATCACAGCATAAAGTCAGACATAATTTCAAGACAGCTTGCACAGGCATTTGTCAATGAATCATTGTAGGAACACATTAGAATGATGTCAGTACAGGTAGCCAGAATGATCTGCTAAGTAAGCTGTGAGCTGTTAGATTAAGACCTCCTCTTTGATTTGTTTTAATGTGATTGATGTTTGAGAAAGGCGGCTGATATAATCAGCGGACGAGCTGCGAGACAGGTCTGTTGGACTGATCGGTTCATTACAGGTACAACTTCACTACTTCACCTGAACGAACATCATCGTGAAAAACGTGTTGAGAATCCTTCCTCAGCTCTTAAAAAATAAAAGGCAGCCTATGTTTGACCTCTTTTGTGAAATTAAGATATGTGTATTTGTAATAAATACAATGAAAAGATTGAGATATTGGCCTAGTTTTGTGTCAGCATTTGTAGCTGTATAAAATAATAGAATAAGTTTAATTTCGGCTAATTAATTAATATTAGTCTGCAGATGTCCAATATGTGCATGCTGCATTGTAGATATACAGTATGCACACAATGTTTATCCATTTTTCTTTAATTGCCATAATTGGTCACTGGTTTCATTCTTTTGTGTCATGGTATTAACGTTTATCCCCGCACCTCAGACAGAAGAAAGAATCCAGTAATGATCATCAAAACAACAGGAAAGTGCGCCACTTTCTGCAGACTGTTTTGTTCTGTATTTTAATTGGGTGCAACTGTATTTTTCAGGGACAGTGCACTTTAATCAGCATTTTAACTGGAAAGCCTGAAACCACAAAGGCTAATGATAATATCACAAAAGCCAAGCATCTGAGCCAAGTCTGGTTCCCATTGAAGCATTGTTTGGGGCAGATTTGTGTGCTTCACTGATAGTAAGGGACTCAAGTTTCTCTTTAAGGCAGCTAGTAACAACAATGGAAACTGTGGCTGTCCAAGAAACTTGCAACATCTGACCATAATGTAGGTTTCCTGCACACACTCGCAAACCATATTTGGAAGCAGTGATGCGTAAATTAGACAGAAGCACAGATTACTTAATACTTCATTAGACCTGTGAGGAAGACTAGCCCAGACTTGTCATTCTTTTCTCAGAGGAACCCTCATATAATGATGACAATGAGATTAATTTGAAGGTATTTGAAAGGGTTTGAGTCTTTTCAGTTGCACTTTGCATGCATGAACATGTCAGTAGATGTCCCACCATTTTAGAACATAAATTAACTTTTATGTTCATTGGCACTTTCACACATATTAATGAATTAATTGAGGACATGTTTAAACATGTCTGAGGCTCATTCTCTGCAAATCCAGCCTTAAAAAATGTGTTTTCATAAAAGGTCGATTCCTTTTTAGCCCCATTTACTTGTCTATGGAGGGATAATGGATCATAAACCCCTCAGAAAAATAAAATGTGAATCAGTTTGGTTTTATGGTGTAAGTTTATTCACAACCAGTATGGTACCTGTCACAAGAAAAGGTGAAATATACAAAGGCTGTGTTTTGACAAATCCATCCAATTAATTTGCTTTGTTGTTGGCCAGAGGAATGTGTGTTACTTGAGCAGCAGAGCAAAGAAGCCAATGTAAAACTTAATATTTATGAGATATTTGCCACCAAATATTTGATAATCAGAGATAAACACGATAAAGTGGAAAACTAGATCCTGTAAGCCAACAGAAAAAAACTAAGCATCTAACTTGCAGATGTACGACCACACACACACACACACACACACACACACACACGTCTTATCAGCGTGGCTAATAGAGTGTTATATAGTCTGGGTTTTGCATTTTTCCTCAAACTGCGTACTCTCCACCTCTCTCCTTTACCTCTTCTTCCTGTCACTTCATTTTTTCATCCCTCCTTTTCACCTCATCCTCCGATTACTCCCTCTTGTCTCTATCGTCTTCTGTCATCTCATCTTTCTCCTCCCTGCCATATCACTCATCCTGTCCGCATGCCCCATCCAATCTCTCCATCATTAACCCCCATCTATCTCTCCTTCTCTTATCTCTCCATCCTGTTGCCCCCGCTCTCCCTCTCCCTCTCCCTCATCCATCTTCCTGCCCTTCTGACTTTCTAGTCCTTTTCTGTTTCACCCCATCTCATCTCCTTCTCATCACTTGTTCACAGCCTATCTGGTTAGCAGTGCGGCTAAAGTGTCAGTGACACGCACACCAGGATGCATAAGGAAGGACACACATACACATTTCTTTTGACTCTGTCTCACTGTCAATCTCCCGTAACCTTTATTCCTCTTTCTCTCCATCATCTGTCATTCTCTGGAGAAAAGGGTTGTAATTAAAGTCAATGCAGTAAAATGTCATAACCTATTAATTAGGTTTCCCTCAATGTGCATTCTACGCCTTCAGAGGATCTCTTTCTGTTCCTTTCTAAACATTGAAAAAGAAAAGCTTCTAAAAAACTTCTAAATTAATAAAGTACATTCGTTAGAAAACTGAAGGACTCTTTAGAGATTAGTACTGAATCAAATTCTTCCCAGCATATGTTGGTTATGCATCATTCTTTCTTCTGAAGATGAAAACAGAAAAATACACTCAATATTCTGCAATATACTGATGCATTGCTAATAATCACAAACCCACAACAAGCTCCCCACACACTCAAGCATTAGACATTTTTTTTATCAATTTTTTCAATGTGCTTCCAATGCTATAGGTTCAATATGTATCAATGTTTTTTTATGCTTTTCAAACAAACATAACATTTTAAACTTGCTCCTTAACATTTCTAATGTGACACAAACAATTATCTATCTATAAAAAACTAAATGCAACAAAATAACAAAGGGAATAGAGACTAAGATTATTTCCTTACTCGGTACAAACATGTAAACAGATGCATAGGGGCAGCATTAGTATATAAGATAAGGGTTATTGTTATATAATCTCATATTAAAGCTACTCTAGCTGTCCTGACGATTAGTTCAGAGGCTTTTAATAGCAATGGAGCAACACCCACACACACACACACACACACACACACACACACACAAAATTAACAGAAGCATTTGGAATCGTTGTTAAAAGCAAAATGTTGCACAGTAAAACACTCAAAAGCACTACACACATGCATATAAACATACACACAGACATAATCATATGCATCAAATCCTAGTGTGACAGATGGATAGGATTATTCACCTGCCACAAACACACACACACACACACACACACACACACACAGACACACACAGACATATATCCACTCTGTGATCACAATATACTTCTTTAAACAAAAATACAGTTGCTATAAACAGCTTTTCTGATGTGGAGATACATACATAGGTGCACACTTTTGTCAAAGCTGCTGAGTCGGTAGGACACAAGATGTCTAATCAAAGCCAGATACTCTGGGGTTATTTAATTTGTTTTTGTGGTACAGAAGTTAAACCTAAGGATTTTGTCCATTAGTCCAGCTGGCACACAGGGCATCCATACAGTCACCATTACCTCCCTTCAAATTCTGGCCAGTGTCTTAAATCTTGAATGACCTGCTTTGGGAAAAAAAGTACTAGCCATGGGCTATGAGACTGAAGCGATTCCTCAGAGGGTCATAATGGAGCATCTTTACCAGGCTTTCTTTTGCTACCACTGACATACACACACACTGACTAATCTTTTCGAAAACCTGTCTTTCATTGCCTTGTTCAGTCACTTACCTTTTCTTATCCCCCTCTTTGGTCTGCATGCTTTTCCTCTCCCTTGTTCTCTGTGTCTCTCTCTCATCTCTGTCATTTCTGATAGTCCTTTAGTCCTCAGTTGCGCTCTCCATCTACTCTTTACCACTCTCTATCTCTCACCGTCTCATTCTGTTGCTGCTGATCCTCGTATGCTTGCGGAGCCCAGTGATCCTCCCTCCCCTCTCTCTCTCTCTCTCTCTCTCTCTCTCTCTCCCTCTCCCTCATACAGTCTCTCTCTGTATCCCTCTCTCCCCCTCTTTCTGCCGTTCTCTGATCTATCAAATTTTTCTATACCCTCTGAAATTCTCACTTGGCTCACTCTTTTACTTTAGCTCTCACCTATTTCTCAAACACAGTCACTCTGTTAGTAATTCCACCACTGCCTCCCTCTTTCACTCCCTCTGTCTATTTCCCCATTTCTATATATTGGTGGCTAAACCTGTGCCATGCCCTGGTTTTTGTTTGTGTGTGTATGTGTGTGTGTGTGTGTGTGTGTGTGTGTGTGTGTGTGTGTGTGTACCTGCATTGACCCTGGCATGGTGGTAGACCCAGTGAAACTTTGGCAGCACAGTAGTGTCTGCTCCTGGGAGTCGAGCCAGGACACAAACAAACACACACGCTCGCACACACACACACACACACACACCACACACACAGAAACGCACACTCTTGCTTCTATCAGTCACTTTATTTATATCTTTGCTTTTCTATGTGAACAGTCTACTATTGCCTCTCTCGCTCTCTCTCTCCCCGGTAGCGTCACCTCACTCTCCTCTTTGCCCCACTTTAGCCTCCCCCACGCCACCCTCCCCTCTTCTTTCATCTTTGTGTCTTACATGCACCTCATCCCCAGCGTTTGACTGTCCCACCTCACACCCTCCTTCTTTCTCATTCTCTTTCTGTCTCAGCTCCTATTCATTCCATCTGAGGGTGATGCTGCTTTCTTTCCTGAGGCAACCAAGACAAAAAATGTGATTAATTCAATAGAAAGTGAGATTAAACACCATATGACATCAGGTTGTAATTATGCTTAATTATGAGTGCTTTGTCTTTTGTGTGAGGCAGGAATTGTGTGTTTGCAAATTAATTTCCTCTTTCGTCATGCATCAGGAAAGACTAGAATATTCTGATGGTATTAATTTCTTTTACAGACAGGTTACAAGTTATAAATGGGAGTAGGTTTAGTTTGGGTTTAGGTTTAATTCAGTTAAGGCAAGGTTGAAAACAGATGAAAGATAGAAGTCTCACAAATATATTAAGACTGTTGTGGGTTTTTTGTGTGCAAGGACGTATGTATCTGCATTTGAGTTATGAATTGAGTGATGTATTTGTGTGTGTATTGACAATGTTTTATTATCTGTGAGTGTGTGTTCGCTGTGTGCAGGCTGTGAGATTGGTCCCTTGATTCAGCTTACAAGTGAATGTCCCTCCTCCCCCATCTGAAAATATCTGGTGATGTATGCGCCACTGCAAAGTGGTTGACTCACCTTGCGATGTGTTTCAGTTGACCTCTGGTGAGACGAGCAAAGGGGTTTGTGTGTGTGTGTGTGTGTGTGTGTGTGACCGTGTGAATTTGTTTGTGCACATTACATAAGCAGCCAGGATGCAATGCAACACATGAGGCCTTCAGAAATAATACACGTGTGCACAAAAATGTCCAAGGCTGAAAAAAGCATGAGATAGTTATGCTGAAGCTCTGAGGTCTCAGTAATTAGATTTTTGGAGTGGAGGATGAGTAGAGAATCTTGTCATTGTCAGTTTCTCTTCTCTTCTCTTCCCTTCTCCATTATTCATTATTTCTTTCCCCTTGACCTCTCTCCTTCCCTTTGCTTTCTGTTCCTTATTTGTATCAGCTGATTGTGTCTCTTTGAACTTGACTGGGAAATGGGAGTCTGGGGACACATTGATCTGTTTTCTGAAAAGTGAACAGGCGTACACACACACACACACTGAAAACACCCATGCACACACATAGACACCCATGTTCACCCCCTCTTTTCTTCTGCCTCAGACAAACACACAGCAACTCTAATTCTCCTAATTCCCCCTAACTCATCTGCACAATACATTTCTCTCTTTCACCCTCCCCCCCTTGCTTTCCGTCTGAGCCCCCAGGTGTCGTGAACACGTGTTTGTGTGTAATAGAGGGGGGTCAGAGATGAACATGTGTCTGTGAAGGTACAGTGAGAAATGCTGCAGGCTTCAAGTGAGACTGTGTTTTTAGATGTTCTATTTTGAAAAATGATGAAAAATCACAGTTGAGAGAAGCGTAATGACTTCCCACCTGGAGGGGCACCACAAAAGGAGCGACAGGAGGGAAGAGGAGAAAATAGAATAGCACACTCAGGATATGGACCTAAATGAAGTGCTGTGAAAGGCATCAATGGACCTGATATGGAATTATATGAATAGATGGTTATTACCCTGAGCTTTACATTGAAACTAATTTAGTCCTGTATTTGGTTCTATTTTGCTGCGTACATTACTTCCTGTCTTTCTGTCTGTCTACTAATCCTCAAATTAGGGCTAAATGTCTTGGAGTTTGGCAGTTTAATGGGCGAGAACATACAAGAAGAATCATCTGTATGTACCTGGTGGATTACTTGCTCCACCCTTTCACACTATTGAGCGACAGCTGTGACTAACATGCCAGAAATATTTCTTTGCACTCCTTTAACAGATTAAACCAGAAGACTTTAAGTATTTAAATTAGGGCTGTCAAAGTTAATGCTTTAATGCTCTGTCTTAATTTAAAATGAATTATATGTTAATTATGTTTAATTGCATCAATCGTGTTTCACTGTTTATCCTACTGGGCATCTCTTGGGGATAATCTCATATCTCAAAGAGCTCATAGTACCTTATCACCCTACTAGAGCACTGCGCTCTCAGAATGCAGGGTTCCTTGTGGTTCCTAGAGTCTCTAAAAGTAGAATGGGAGCCAGAGCTTTCAGCT